>CAUYPK010061130.1:0-45507 GCA_963574355.1 Loris lydekkerianus
TGGCAGTGAAGGCAACCCCTCCCCAAACAAAACAGTAGAACCTCTGTAAGGTGACCACCCGAGGGACTGTAACACAAATGGCTGACACACGGAGAAGGCAGTCAGTGTAAGGATCTAGACCAGCTGTGCTGATAGGTCCACGTGGTGCCTGTTGGGTTTGGGGAAATGAGGCCAACTGGTGGTGGTGGGCAGTGTGGGGAAGGGTCAGTGTGGGGAGGTGGTCAGGGCAGGGAGGTGGTCAGTGCGGGGAGGTGGTTAGTGGGGGGTGGTGATCAGTGATCAGCATGGGGAAGGGTCAGTGTGGGGAGGGGATCAGAGGGGGAAAGTCAGTGCAGACAGGGGGTCAGTGTCAGTGGGGGGGGTCAGGGTGAGGGGGGTTCAGTGTGGAGTCAGTGGAGAGAGGTGGTCAGTGGGGGAAGGTAGTCAGTGGGGGGCGGTGGTCAGTATGGGGAGATGGTCAGTGGGGAAGATGGTCAGTGGGGGCAGGGGGTCAATGTGCAGATGTGGTCAGTAGGGGTGGTCAGTATGGGGAGGTGGTCAGTGTGGGGAGGTGGTCAGTGGGTGGAGGTGGTCAGTGTGTGGATGTGGTCAATTGCGGGGGTCAGTGTGGGGAGATTGTCAGTGGGGGGAGAGGGTCAAAGGATCCTCCTGCTTCAGCCTCCCAAGTAGCTGGGACTACAGATGCTTGCCACCACACCTGGCAAATTTTTTTCTGTTTTCAGTAGAGCTGGGGTCTCACTCTTGCTCAGGCTGGTGTCTAACTCCTAGACAGAGATCCTCTGTCTCTGGCTTCTAGAGGGCTAGGGTTGCAGGAGTGAACCACCATGCCTGACCTAAAATTATATTTCTAATGTTTGTGTTATTCATCATCAGATTATATTTTATCTGGAAGCTCCTATAGAGTAACCAGTGTGCTATTTTGCCAGAAAATATAATCTACATCTTTCTTTGATAAATTAAAATTTTTTAGGTCAGGCTAAGAGTTTTGGTTGTCTGAAATTCTAAGGAACTCTGCACATTTTCCAAAAGGACAACACACATTATGATCACCCTTGCCCAACTGTTCCAAGCTGTTGCTCTAATGACAGAAAGGATGGTCAGGGGAAGGAAGTGGCTTGTCCAAGTTACTTTCGCAACTGAAAAACAAAAATAGGGTTAGAACTTATCACCAGAAACCAAGAAAGTTCTCGGGTTTATTCAGCAGTGTATAAATAGGGCTCAGAAAAAACAGATCCAAGGTGAGGGTCAAGCAAGAGCTCTCCTAGCAGCAGACTGCGTGGCCCACGTGAGTAATCTGGGCTGTCCAGCCAACACGTCTTCTCCATCCGTGTCCTTAGTACAACCATAACTTTCTCCATCCTGAGTTTGATCAGCACCTGCAAGGTGGAGTCATGAGAAATTGGAAGAAAAGAAAATTTACCAGTTGAGCAGACAACTCTTTTAAGCCCAGCACATTGTAGCTTGTTCTCTTTGAGACATCATAGGGTATCCACTTCTATCCTAGGAATCTCTTCAAGATTCCATGAAAGGGATGAAGAGTTGCCTAATGGGTACCATGTACACTATTCAAGTTAACGGGTATACTAAGGCCGGACTTCAGCACTATGAAATACATCCGTGTTACAAAACAGCACCTATACTCCCAAAATCTATTAAAAAAAAAAAAAAAAAAAAAAAGATTCCACGGGAATGACCTGACTCTAGATGCTTCTTTCTTTACTGCTCAGGAAAGCTTTGCGTTTACATTCTCAGACTGGTAACATCTGGGGAGAATTTGCAGGAGCCCTCCCCTCCTTTCCCCCAAAATGTTGATGTTTATTTTATCTGCTCTCAGCTGTAAATCGCAAATTAAGGAGTGAGGGGACCTGTTTTAGAGGACTGTCTTGGAGGCCTAACTCACTGTTTTGGTAGCAAAGCAGACTAGAGTTAGCTCTGAGAGAAACGAGGAGAGAGCGACTCCTGAAACCAGCCTGCGGTTTTGTGATGCTCACCTGCTGGGTCCCGGGCCGGTGAGGCCTGACAGCCAGGGCACTGGAAGCAGCCGGGACGGTGAGGGCCGCGCGGCGAGGGGCAGGACGCGCCGCTGGGTGGCGCCCCAGAGCCGCTCATCGCCGCTCACCCTCGAGCCGGAGCCGCGGCTTCGGCTTCTCAACCCGCGTTGAGCCGGGCATCATGTAGCCTTTTTTTCTGAGAAAAGCTGGAAATGTTTCTGTTTTATCTTTGAGGGTGGTGATTGTTCGAACAGCACGTCTGCTACAATCAGATGCGCGCCGATTCCCGTGACTCAGGCCCCAGAGACAGTCGCACCTGCGGGGCGCGGAGGGCGTTTTGCTCCCAGGTCAGGACTCGCCCAGCCCCGCCGCCCTGGGGCGCTTCCCTGGGATCAGGGACGGGGGAGTCTCCGGAGGCGCTTCCAGCTGCCGCTGTGTGCGCGAGCCTGTGCTTATGTGCGTGTGCACGTGAATGTGTGTCCGTGTGTGCATGTGCATGTGTGCATGTGTGTCCATGTGCACGTGTGTGCCTGTGTGTGTCTGGGAACGTGTGCTTGTATCCGTCTGTGTGCCTGTGTGCATGTGGGCGTCCGTGCGTGGATTCGGTGTGCAGGGTGCGACAGTCACCTCAATGCCCCTCCCAGTCCTCACAGTCTGTGGATCTAAGTCCCTTAGTGTTGATGGAGGGTCCTGGTCTGCCAGTGCACACACCAAGAAAATGTGCATCTCTGGGCTCCGGGAAGGACAGGCCTGCTGGTCCCTGCTCTCCCCCTGCACCCTCCTCTGTCTCCCTGGGTCTGTCTTGTTACTTATTGTCACCCTGAGCTCAGGCTGACCCACGGAAGTCAACACATCAGGCCAGAGGCATTTGGAAAAGGATTGCCGAGACAGGGAGTTTTCATGGCAATGTAGTCAACTCAAGAAGAGAATATATACCCACCTGGTACAGTGAGCTTATGTACACAGAGAAACAGTGACTGTGTGTCACCGCCCTCACACACGAAGGCGTCCACCCAGCAGACCGTGCCCAGAGGCAGGGGCCCAGCTCACAGAGCAGATGGTGGCAGAGGTGGCCTGGGAGACAATGGCGGGAGAGGGCTCCACAGGTGAGTTTCAGGCGTCTGCTGTGTGCTGGGCTGTGAGGGCAGGAAGGTGAATGTCAGGGACCTCAGGAGCTGAGGGACAGGGATGCGCTGGAGACCTGCCAGTGTGGGAAGGACAGGGTGCTGGGGCTAGTCAGGGGAAAGGCAGGGACTTTGATGGGTTTGGGAGACTTGCTGGAGAAACTACTGTCCACCCAAATCTCAGTGGGCCCAGAGAACACCACTGAGGACTCCAAAACCTCAGCTAATGGGATTTTATCAGTGATTTTATGGGAGTTTTGATTGGACTTTTTTTGTATACCTTTGGTATGTGGTTTCATACAGTTCATCATGTAGTAGTACTAATAATAGCTGCTCTTCATTAAGTTCTAAGCATGGCACTAAGTAGGTTACATACAATTCTATATTTAATCCTCAAAGAAATCCTGTGAGCCAGACAGGTGTTAATATCCTGGTGTTGAAAATATTTTTATGGAAAATTTCAAGCTCAGAGGGCTTTTCTTTCTCATGTACAGTTTCCCACTATACCCACCACCCAACGTGAATAGTTACTGACTCAGCAAACTCTGTTCACCGGTGCCCCCCCGGGCCCCGCCACATGCAAAGGTTGGTTGTATGTTGAAGCCAATTCCAGACAGGGTATCATTCCCTCTTTATAGAGCTATATAACAGATAACAGATAATTTTTTATAGAGTTAACTCTTTATAGAGTTATATAACAGATAACAGATAATTAAAAAACACGACCATAAGTCTACTTCTGGCCACAGTGGAGTGACAAGGACCAGATTTACCCTTCTGCCTGAAACAAGAATAAAAAGAAAAGAGAAGACGTATGTGAAACTATGTTTCTGAAGACCCTGAATGCCAGGGGTGTGGACAAGGACGCCCGAAAGATGAGGATAAAGAGTGAACCCCTGCCTCAGCTCCCCGCTCTGAGAAAGTCCAGGTGTGGGACAGGGAGGACAGGCCGGAAGCCAGTTGTCGGGTTTTGTGGAAGTTGATAATTTGCTTCTAAAATTCAAATGGAAATGCACATGACCTAGAATCACCCAGAAAAATTGAACAAGAAGACCAGCCCTGCCTGACCCGAGGTTCCAGTGGAGGGGGCAGCCCTGCCTGACCCGAGGTTCAAGTGGAGGGGGCAGCCATGCCTGACCCGAGGTTCCAGTGGAGGGGCAGCCCTGCCTGACCCGAGGTTCCAGTGGAGGGGCAGCCCTGCCTGACCCGAGGTTCCAGTGGAGGGGCAGCCCTGCCTGACCCGAGGTTCCACTGGAGGAGCAGCCCTGCCTGACCCCAGGTTATAGCAGTGTTATACACTGTGCGTGCGGTGTTAGAATGAAGAGGGGGAAGTAAGTCAGCAGTCAGAACAGGGAGTTCAGAGATAGACGTACACACGCAGGTAATGTACACACTTATGTACATACAGACATAAATTACACACATAGACATATATACACACATACACCCCCTATATATGCACACATACAGACAGATATATTCACACTCACATATATCCATACACACCTACATATATAGACACAAACACACACACATAGACACACACATATATATAAAATATATACATCACACATATATAGGCTGTGCATAACGTTCATGTGCAATTAGTTACATTTTCTTAAATGCAGAGTGCACATAAACTTTATGGACACCTTGTATTTACACACTCACATATACATACAGACACACACGTACACACATATATACACATATACACAAATATGTACGCACATACATATATATATACAAACACACACACTCTCATATATACATTGAGAAGTGATTTTTAATGAAGCTACAAGGGAAAGTGTGGAGAAAAGATGATAATTTCTATAACAATACCAGAACAATTAAATATTTATATGCAAAAACATGAAGTTTGGTAGCTACTTTGCAAAATAAACAGAAATGGACAGTTAACTTAAATTTAAAACACTAAGGCTACAGAACCAGAAACCTTTTGTGGTTTGGGGCTGGGTTAGGCAAAGTCTTCTTAGGCGTGATCCCAGAAACCTGATCTATAAAAGAAAGAAAACTGACAGTCTCGACTTCATAAAAATTTAAAGTTTTAAGAGAGTAAAAAGACAAGCTACAGGCTAACAGAAGATGTTTGAAAATCATGTATATGATAAAGAACTTGACCACATACAGGCTGAGTATCTGTTATCCAAAATGGTTAAGATCAGAAGTGCTTTGGATGTGAATTTTTTTTTTTTTTTTTTTAATACTGTATGTGTGCATAATGAGATATCTTGGGTCTGGGAATCTTGAAATTCATTTGTGGTTCATAAACACCTTATAAATACAGGCTGAAGGTAATTTCATACAGTATTTTTAATAATTTTGTGCATTAAACAAAGTTTGTATGTATTGAAGCATCAGAAAGCACAGGTGTGATGTGCTTGGGGCTCAGCTGCACCATAGCTTCCCTGTACACTAGAGCAGCTCAAGTGATGGCAGCAGACAATTCCGGGGTGGAGGGGAGGCTGGTTATTGTTTGTTGTTTGATACAAGTTCTCCCCTTGTCCTCCTGGCTGGAGTGCAGTGGCATCATCACAGCTCACAGCAACCTCAAACTCCTGGGTGCAAGAGATCCTTCTGCCTCAGCCTCCTGAGCAGCTGGGACTGCAGGGGCCTGCCACCAAGCCCGGCTAGTTTTAGAAAGGGAGTCTCGCTCTTGTTCAGACTGGTCTCGAACTTGTGGCCTCATGGGATCCTCCTGCCTCAGCCTCCCAGAGTGCTGGGATTACAGGCATGAGCCACTGCTGTATTTTTGGCTAAAAGTTATTGTATATCATATTTTATTTCATTTCCTAGGTGAGAAGAAACATCAGAAATAGTTGAGAGACCAGGAAGTGGAAGCTGCAGGGATGGGAGACGTTTTGTTAGACAGCTTTGTACATGTTTTCTCCAGTTGCTGGCCTCAGTGACAGTGGTTTTGTTTCAACCTCTCTCTCTCTCTCTCTCTCTCTCTCTCTCACACACACACACACACACACACACACACACACACACAGAGCCATGTGTGGGCCAGTCAGTCATGTCCTACATATGCGATAGTGGTCCCGTAAGATTATAATAATGGGATTTTCGCTGTACCTTTTCTATGTTTAGACATGTTTAGGTGCATAACACTCGCCACAGTATTCAGCACAGTAAGATGTATACAGGTCTGCAGCTGGGAGCAGTGTCACGACCAGGTGCGCAGTGGCTGAGTCATTTAGGTGCGTGTAAGTACATTCCGTTCATGTTCACACAGTGGCAAAACACCCAATGATGCTTTTTTCAAAAGGTAATCTGGTTGTTAAATAATGCATGACTTTTTTAAATATATATGTATTATTTAACATATATAATAGATGTAATATACACAGAGTATATGTGCAATATATGTAGTATATATGTGTGTATGTGCAGTAACTATATATGTGTGTGTAATATCTATGTGTGTGTGATATCTGTAGGTGTGTGTAATATCTATATATGCGTGTGTAATATCTATATGTATGTGTGTGTACAGCATCTATATATATGTATGTGATATCTATATGAATGTGTGTGTAATATCTACATGTGTGTGTATATTTTCAAGATGCTTCACTAAAGAAGATACACAGAAAATAAGAGTTAGATGCTCAGAACCATTAACCATTAGGGAATCAAGTGAGCCCTCTAGCAGATATCCCTACATACCAGTTAGAATGGCTAAAGATGGAAGAAACTGAGGCCATGGGATGCTGGTGAGGAGACAGAGCTTTAGCCAGAACTGAACCCCAGAAGCACTTCTCAAAACTCACTTCTAATTGTCTTGCTTTGCCAACGCCACCAGAGTATTTTATTTTGTCTAAAAACCCACATCCCTAATTTAGTGAACCGAAGCCTGGGCTAAACGCACTGAAAGGAGGATGTGACCATCTGCCGTGCGGGTTGGGAGCACTGAGCTGTGCAGAGCCCAATGGGACCCAAGTTCTGAGAGTTTCGGGGCATGCGAGCTTTCACTCCAAAACATGCTCAGATGAGGGCTTTTCTGCCTGGACAGCAACCTCCCCCAGAGAAAGGCAGAAAGGGAAGCTCCTGAGTGGGGATAGTCCAGCAGGACACACTTCCTTCCTGGAGCCCCTATTTCCCCAGTTCAGATACACACAGGATTGCAGTGTGACACCGTAGCTCAAGCGTCTGTTGGGAGAGGGAGGAAATTGGAGGGTGGTTGTCATGTCATGAGAAGCACTGGATGTCGTCTTCTGGTGACAGTGACTCAAAACTGTACAAGGAAACTCAGGGTAGCATTTTCAAATAATCAGATCAATAAGTCCAGTATTTAAAACATAACATGGACTTAAGCTCTTGCCAAAAACTGAACACTGCAATTTACCCAGCCATGAGTAATGAGCATTTGACTTCAGGAGATGCATTTTTAGCTAGTGAAGTGCACATTTAGGATTTAAATCATGCAACTGAGCATTGAGAATCACTGATCATTCCGGACACAGGTCCTGCCATGCCACACCGCCCTCCACCTTCTTCCTTGGTCGAAACTGGGTGGCCGCCTTGAGCAGTCCTCTTTGCCATCTAGCGCCTGAGGCTTCTCACGTACAAGACAGAAGCTAACATCAGTGTACTCAGGGAACTCAACAGAGGTCTAAGGTCTTAAATGAATGTACAGCTGGCGTGGTGTGGTTACGGGTTAAGTGCTATCACAGGCCACATTAATGACCATAATCTTCCAGGGCCTCTGAAGCTCACAGAGGATGCAAACCATTTCCTGACTTCAACTGTAAACACCAACTTCCTCATTTCAGTAGAAGTGAGACATTAGCAATGGGTCAATGCCATAAAAGTGTGGGTTTCCTAACACTGGTGATGCTCTTCAAAATTTCATAGTGCTTTTTCTCTCTTCAAAAGTTGGAGATGAATTCTGTGGCTGTTTCACATTCGAGCAAAGTGTAGCTGCAGTGACAGGGCAACAGAAGAGTCGCCTCTCCTCACTGAGTCCTGGAAGAAAGAAGATTGAATGCTCCCTGAAACCTGCTGTTGGTATCAGGTGGCAGGTGTGATCTGCTGTGAAATTGATGGGGAGGCGGGGACAGCCACGCTGATGACGGGGAGGGGCGACTGGGTCCAGTTTCATCACTAATTACCCCAATCGCCCCAAACTATAGAAACAAACCTCATACCAAGAGCGTGGAGGGTGCAGGAATCAGAGAGGGAGGAAGTGGAAAGTTCCTTTAGTCTGGGAAGCTATAAATAGATGCCAAAAAGCAGGATGGCTTCAACTTCCACAGAACTTGTAGGGAAGGAGAAAGAATGAGCAGAAAATCCATCAGAGCAGGTCCCTGCGTGTAGAGAGACCCATTCCCGCCAACCTCATCCTGGTGGAGATCCAGAGAGAGGGGTAGGGAGAGGGGAGTTATCGAAACATGAGTCACAATTCCACAATTCAGAGGAACAAAAAAGCCATTTCCAAATATGGAACTTTGAAATAAGTAAAAAGGAAGGAAAAGAAAATGTCCATGAGGGAATACTAGGCTCGTTGGCATCAAGTTACGTGACTGCTGCTGAGACATTCTCGCCCTCACAAGCAAATACCCTCAGCCCAGGTGCTGGGGGCCCGCAGGACGCCCCACCATGCTCCTATGTGGCTGCAGGGTTGCCAGACCTGCAGGTGGGAATTGGCCAACCATCCCTGGCCACATCCCTCACTGCCAGCCGTCCTCTCCTCCAAACTACAAGAACGCTTACACTTGGGGTCAGAACATGAGAATCTGAGAGAGGCCCTAGAACAGGGCTTGTATCCTTGGCACTTTCAACATTTTGGGCCCAGTAATTCCCACTGTGGGGGATTTTCCTGTACCTTGTGTGGTGTCCAGCAGCTTTCCTGGCCTCTATCCAGGAGATGCCAGTACGGAGCTCCCCAGTGGTGACAACCGATGTCCCCCAGGAGGCAAAATCACCCCCAGGTGAAAATCCCTGCCCAAAAACTCTGCACCCATTGTGCACACGCGGAAAAGGAAAATATTTGTATAAAATGAAAAGGAAAGTGGAAGGGATCTGGGAACAGTTAAGCAAAGCTCAGTCAGTGAAAAAAGTCATTATGCTTTATGTTTATATACTTATAGGAAAAGTAAAATATAACATATTTAGAAAAATATTACATTGAAATATTAAATATAAAAGTTCTAATAGAATTATTTCAAAATGTTAAAATAGAAATTTGAACTTATTCCCATTGATGTATCTTTTTTGCCAACTATGCTCAAAATAGCTGAGAAAATTCTGATCAACACTTTGTAATGATGAGTATCTCAAATTCCTAGCGGTGGCTTTCAACAAGAACCTTCATTCACATAGGCAAATGATAAAGTTCTAAACCATTGGTTTACAACCATTTGAAGATTTGCAACGTTTGAAATGAAAGAATCTAACAGCTAACATGTCCTTTTCTGGTACTGACAATTTAATGTTTAATTTTATGTGAAAAGAAAGAATGTATTTCAAACTTCGATGTATCTTGTGTTTCAAAATAATAATGAAAGTCTAATTTGTGTATTGCACATGTGTTGTAAGAGCCATTTCCGTACAGCTACCAGGGAAACTACTCAATGGGCTTCTTGTCCGCTCTCTGCAGGTGGCCAGAATATCTGGTACATGTAGAGACAGGGCTTCTGTTCCCCAGCATCGGCAGACCGGAGCCCCCGGCTGCATCTGGGCAGAGCTCAACGCTTCTGGGCCCTGGACACAACTCTCCCCCGGTCCTCAGGCCCCATCTGGAATGGTCAGTGGTGTGCTCTGCGCTGGCTACCCAGGCAGCAGCCCCTTCTCGCCTGCATGCACTCAGGGCATTCGGGCGGGGAAATGCCTGGAAGGTGTGACTCCTCATGTCTTCTGCCTCCTCTGAGGACTGTAAGGGTTCTTAGGATGCTCAGGCCTCTCCCTGAGGAAACTGTGGAGGGCTCCTCTCGGCCTGAGGCACACTCTGGATGCCAGAGACTCAGTAATCACAGCACACCTACTGCACACAAGGTGGGAAGCTCTGCCCTGGAGACTCTGCCCTGTCTTCAGGTGAGTGAGTGCGTGGGGCACAGGGGACAAGTGACTCCCCCAGATCATGCCCTGAGTTAATGATGGAGCTCAGCCCCCACTTAGCTCTTCTGCCCCAGCTCCGCAGCCACATGGGGCTCTTCATTTTGTGCCTCTGATTCCCTTCTGTCTGCCTTCCTTCCAAGCACACACCTACCATGTGCTCCCTGTGGCCTCCCATGAATGGGGCAGAGACTCTTGAGCTTTGTGGTGCATAAGAATAGATGTGTGTTTGTAGGGAAAGTTGGAGCAGGGAGACAGAAGAGTGAAGACGTTATCAGGAAGGGGAGGCAGCGTCTCCATTATATTCCGTCTACTTTCTGTGGCTGAGCCCTACACTGAACCCAAGAGCGTGGTGACCTTGAAAGAGACACAGGGGCCCAAAGCCTGCAAACACATAAGAGTTTAAAGCAACAGATTATTTTACCTACAAGTGGAAATGATCTCAGATGCCTGCGGGGCCTGCAGCTGTTTTCACGTCCTGTGTGCGTCAGAGTCTCACAGAGAGCTTGTTCAACTTACCTGTGCAAGCAACTCTAAGCCAGTTGATTACACTAAAGACCCAGTGTGTCCTAGCGAGAGCCCTGGAATAGCTAATGGAGAAATGCTGAGATAGGGGCAAGACCCGAGAGCTTGATTGTGCTGTAAAATTTGGACATTGCAAAAGGCTGAGAGGAAAACGTATTTTTAAATTTTAAAAATTCTGATTTCTCTAGAGAAGTGCCCATTCAGCGTTTTCACATTACAGATTATTTCCTAAAGCCCAAACAAACACAGATCCCTTGCTGCTCCCCTCTGCTTTTCATCTACCTTGAAGCTAGGACGAGGGGGGTCTTGCGTTCAGACCATTGATAGAAAGACCCTGTCATGGGCGGAAGAGCCCAGTCACGAGCTGTCCTGGTCCCACATCTGTGACCTTTGTTCGGCTCCCCTTGTTTGGGGGTAACCTGACTGGACACGTTTGTGCGATTTCTCTGCTCTCTAGACAAGGAGAGGGAGATAGTGGGGTAGCAAGGTTGGGACAGAGGCTGGGGACAGGGTTCTGAATGCTGGGCGTGTGAGACGGGGAGTCCTACCCAGAGATGATAATCTCACTCTCTCCTTGTAAATGCGGCTCATGTGTTCTATCACATGGTGCATGTGTTGTGTGTGTGAACCTCCCTACCATTTTACCCTGACACCCACAAGCACTATGCTGATATTCCCACATATTTTCTAATCTGATCCTCAAAGCTTTGTGAGGGAGGGAGATTTAGAGCTCTAACATGTAATGCTTGGAGCAAATCACTAAAGTCTTCTCAGCTTCTGGTTTGTTTTTCTTAGCCTAGAAAAAGTGAGATTTGCATGACCAACCTCTTGGCCACAATACATCATACTGAACTTGTTCAAGATCACAAGGCTAGGAAGGAACCAGAGCCTCGATCTTTTTCCTCCAAGTCTGCTGTGTGCTTTTCTAAGTAACTGGCTTGTTAGAGAGGACACAGAGCCGTCAGCTGGGGACTCACACATCCAGCTGTGTCCAGAGCAATAAAGCCAAGATGAGCCCTGCACTGCAACTGCTTGCGTGGACCAGTCCCCTGTGTGACGGTGTGCTGGGGGTGCCCTCAGGACGTCTCCTGGCCATGGGTATTCTCACTGAGCACAGGTCTGGAGTCAGGATGTGGTAAGAATACTGCACGGGCAGCAGCAGCTTCCCAATCGGGCCCTGCCTGGCCATAGCAGGCAGACGTCAGCCTACTGGAGTCCGAAGGCCACCACGTCTGCATCCACTGGGTCTTGGGTACAGTCTCACTGCTTTTAAGTGAAGAAATGGGGCCTTCCTTACAGAACCCTGTTATCAGACACAAATGTGGCCCATTGTGGCAGGATCAGTCAAGCTGCAAATTAGAGGTCCTTACCCTAGTCCTGAATAGCTGTGTGACCTTTAAGTCACTTGACCTCTCGGGAACAGAACAAAGAAATTTTGACTTGGAGGTGTTTTATGCCCTCTCACCTGCCCTTTGCTTGTATGTTGGCTTCCTCTCAACCTAATGCCCATCACCCTCTCGACCCACTCAGTCTTAAAGCCCAGCTTCTGAACTCACCTCCTTTAAGACGGTCTTTCCTCACCACCCTGCCTGACTGTGATGTCCTTTTTGCTCCTAGATGCTAGTCTGGCAACACCAAGTGACGGTTCTGTCTTTCCTGTCTGTGTGGCGTCCTCTCTGCCCTTGTGGCAGGAACTTAGTGGTGTCCCCCAGTGGCCAGGCATCGCTGTACCTCCCACCCCGCACCAGCTTTGCAAAGTATTCAGTGCAGATTAATCTGCAGGCTTTTTTTTTCTTTTTGAGACAGAATCTCACTATGTCACCCTTGGTAGAGTGCTGTGGCATCACAGCTCACAGCAACCTCAAACTCTTGGGCTTAGGTGATTACCTTGCCTCAGCCTCCTGAGTAGCTGGGACTATAGGCGCCCGCCACAATGCTAATCCGCAGTTTTCTATTACAGAAGCCTTTACTGGCTCAACAAAAAAACTGGTGTGCACTTGGATGAGACAATTAGCTTCTGAAATTTTTCCCTGTTTGCAAAATAGAGTAATCAAAACAGGATACTCCTTGTCCCAGGATGTCATAAGAAACACTCTTTTAAAATGAATAATTGTTGACTAAGAAGCAACAGGCCAGGTGCACCTGCCTGCTTAGATTGAGAATGCTTCCTTTAAGTAATTATGCAAGCTACCCCCTCTGCAAAGGATTTCCTGATATCCACAGATGGACTTGTTTTTAATAATTATATTTGTTGAACATTACAAAGAATTGGAAACCCTATTAAACACTTCATGTACATTATTTTACTCAGTTGCCAGAGCCACTTCACACACTAGTCATTACTAAACTTATTTTATAGATAAGGAAATTAAGTTTTAAGAGATTAAAGCATTTAATTTAACAAAAATTACATGCTAGTTTGAGAGCTGGAGTTTGCATGTAGGGCATTCTGGCTGCTGCGTATTTAGTCCCTGGCCCTACTTTGTTGTAGAGCACCCGGCTTTACAGGACCCCTCTGTTGCTCTGCTGTGAAGCACCCGGCTTTACAGGACCCCTCCGTTGCCCTGTTGTAGAGAACCCGGCTTTACAGGACCCCTCCGTTGCCCTGTTGTAGAGCACCCGGCTTTACAGGACCCCTCTGTTGCCCTGTAGTAAAGCACCTGGCTTTACAGGACCCCTCCGTTGCCCTGTAGTAGAGCACCGTGCTTTACAGGACCCCTCCGTTGCCCTGTTGTAGAGCACCCAGCTTTATAGGACCCTTCTGTTGCCCTGTTGTAGAGCACCCGGCTTTACAGGACCCCTCCATTGCCCTGTTGTAGAGCACCCGGCTTTACAGGACCCCTCTTTTGCCCTCTCATAGAGCACCTGGCTTTACAGGACCCCTCCATTGCCCTGTTACAGAGCACCTGGCTTTACAGGTCCCCTTCGTTGCCCTGTTGTAGAGCACCTGGCTTTACAGGACCCCTCTGTTGCCCTTTTGTGGAGCACCGGGCTTTACAGGACCCCTCTGTTGTTCTGTTGTAGAGAACCTGGCTTTACAGGACCCCTCCGTTGCCCTGTTGCAGAGCATCCGGCTTTACAGGACCCCTCCGTTGCCCTGTAGTAGAGCACCCAGCTTTATAGGACCCTTCTGTTGCCCTGTTGTAGAGCACCCGGCTTTACAGCACCCCTCTTTTGCCCTCTCGTAGAGCACCTGGCTTTACAGGACCCCTCCATTGCCCTGTTACAGAGCACCTGGCTTTACAGGTCCCCTTTGTTGCCCTGTTGTAGAGCACCCGGCTTTACAGGACCCCTCCGTTGCCCTGTAGTAGAGCATCTGGCTTTATAGGACCCGTCTGTTGCCCTGTTGTAGAGCACCCGGCTTTACAGGACCCCTCTTTTGCCCTCTCGTAGAGCACCTGGCTTTACAGGACCCCTCCGTTGTTCTGTTGTAGAGCACCTGGCTTTCCAGGTCCCCTTCGTTGCCCTGTTGTAGAGCACCCAGCTTTACAGGACCCCTCTGTTGCCCTTTTGTAGAGCACCTGGCTTTACAGGACCCCTCCTTTGCCCTGTTGTAGAGCACCCGGCTTTACAGGACCCCTCCATTGCCATGTTGTAGAGAACCTGGCTTTACAGGACCCCTCCATTGCCCTGTTGTAGAGCACCCAGCTTTACAGGACCCCTCCGTTGCCCTGTTGTAGAGCACCCGGCTTTACAGGATCCCTCTGTTGTCCTATTGTAGAGCACCCGGCTTTACAGGACCCCTCCATTGCTCTGCTGTGGAGCACCTGGCTTATAGGACCCCCTTGTGCTGCAGGACAGTCACATGAAGAGACTGTGTGACCTTTGGAGGGGAGTTTGTGGCTGTTCTACGTGTCCAGTGTGTGGCCCAGAGCAGGTGGTCAGTGAAAGCAAAGTGAATGCAAAAGTGAAGTTGAAGAGGGGACACAGATGGCACTGTACCCAGGTTCGGTGATTGGAATGTCACCACCAACGCAACCACAGAGGCTGGAGGCGGAGGGAGCCCCCCACCTGCTGTCAACTAAGGTGTTGGGGGAGGAGGCTTCTGTTGAGGTGGTAATGACGCCTCCCCCGAGTCCTTTCCTCAATACCCTTGACCTGCACAAACAGGATGCCAAGCACAGGACACTAAACCTCTTACCAACTCAGACAGTCACTGTGTCACCTGGGTTCCTAGCTGCAAACTTAGAAACAACTCTCGTTTAAGCAGAAAATAAATTTAACAGCTCACAGAATTCCCAGGAGGGCCACAGACTCAGGCTTAGGGGTTATTCAATCAGAAATTCCAAAGCCTCCTTGTGGTGAGGCATCCACACAGCTCCACGGCCGGAAGCACATCCCTCACTTTGGCTCATCCCTGGGTTATGTCCCATGCGGACCCCAAGCTGGACACTCCAGCCCCCCATTTGTTAAAAGTGGGAATCCACTTTAGTTGCTTTCTTTCTAATAAGAGTGTGAAGCCGCTGGGCGAAGCAAGGCTTCATGTATCCACGCTTAAGCTTCAAAACCTGCAACTGTAAAACTGCTGGAAAAACCACCAGGGAGAAGCCCTACCAGGTGGGTGTGGCCAGAGATGTCCCTGGCGAGGAACTCAAAAGCACAGGCCATAGTAAAGTAACGGGCCTGGGCTGAACTATCACAAAAAGTTTCTGGGCAGCAAAAGAAACAGAGTGACAGGGCAACCCACAGAGCGGGAAGAAACATTTGCGAACTGTATGCATGACAAGGGGTTAATATCCAAAATACGTAAGGAACTCAATTCAATAGCAAAAGGAAAAAATTAAAACTGGGTAAAAGATTTGATCAGACACCTCTCAAAGGAAGGTAAACTGATGGCCAATGAGTTCATTAAAATTATCAAAATTGTGAATAATTGGGGAAATTAAACTTGAAACCATAGTGAGATTTAACCTTGCAATCAAAAGCATGAAAAATAATAAGGGTTGTCAAGGATGTGGGGAAATGAGGACCCTCGTCCGTGTTGGGGGGATGTAAAGTAGCATAACCACTGTGGAAAACTGTCTGAGGGCTCCCCGAGAAACTCAAAACAGAATCATCACAGGATTCATGAATCCCACTTCTGGGTATTTATCAAAAGGAATTGAAGTCCATATGTGATGGGACGGTGCCCTCCCAAGTCCACTGCAGCCCTGTTCACAGCAGCCGAGGCGTGGAGCTAGCCTACGTGTGTATCAGCAGGTGAACGGACGAGTGTGTGTTTATATATAATATTTGTGCACACACTGGAATGCTATTTTGCCTTAAAAAGAAATTCCTGTCGCTCACAATAACGTGGATGAAATTTGAAGACCTCACGCAGAGAGAAACCAGCCAGGCAGGGAGAGACAGACACGGCACAATTTCACTCACGTGTGGAATCTAAGAGGCTGAACCCACAGAAGCAGCGTGGAGGAGGGCGCTTCCCTGAGGCTGGGAGTGGAAGAAGTGGGAGCTGCTGGTCAGGGGCACAGAGTTCCAGTTAGACATGGGGAGTGACTTTTGCGATTGATTTCTCAGTGGGCTGACTATAGTTACTAGTAATGCATATGTCAGAGTAACTCAGACAATAAATTGCAGTGTCTCATCACAAGACAGTGGTAAGTCAGGAAGGTGATGGCTGTGTCAATGATCTTGATTTAATTATTCCATATCATATACGCATATCAAACTATCGCATCCTACTGTATAAAGAATACAATTATGATTTGTCAGTTTAAGATAACGTTAATAAAACATGTGTGTCTATAACAGAAAGGTTGAGACAGACACTCCTGGCTTCTCCCTCGGCAGAGTAGACATCTCAATATAAGTCATTCTCCCAAACGTAATGAGGTAGTTAGAAAATGCTGAGGACACTCTGAAGTGGAACAGGGACAGATATAACAGCAACAGGAGTGGAGATCACTCGGCCTGTGTCCTCGGCATTTACACACATCCCCCTTTCTGCCTTGTCACAGCCCCACAGCTGATGGTACCAGTGTGCCTGCTGCTCAGATGGTGGGACCAGGACAGGCTGGTTTCCTAAGGCCGTGGGTCTAAGGCATCGAGTCTGAACTCGCCACCTTCCTGACCCCCCTCATCACATCAGTCTTTGTGTCTCATTATTCCTAATTTGACACTTTCTTCCTGTCCAGGCGTCACGAGCACACAGGTCTCACTGTCTTGTTCAGGGACGTCCCCATTGTGTCCCCAGCACCAGCTGTGTCCCTTCACCCAGGACCAGACACTGACCATGAGCTGTGTGCTAGACACCTGCATCTGCCTATCTGAGGACGAGGCCTTGGCTCTGTCTGATGGGCTGGGCACTGCAACTGGGCCCTGCTTAGGGACATAATGGGGACAGGACAAGCAGGGACCCTGCCTCCTGGGAGTTACCTTCTGCCTGAGAGAGACAGACAATCAAAAAATAAACCAGTGCATGGTATAACTGCAGGCAAGGAATAATAAACCAGAGGAGTGGGGAGGAAGCGACTGGGGTCTCAGTGACGAGGAAGAGGTGGCCTGTGAGACTGAGAACGGAGGAAAGATCTGCTTCTTACCCCAGGAAGATAAGGGGAGCCACATCCTAAGCGCTGGAAATAACACAGGCAAAGGTCCTAAGGTGGGCAGGAATTGGGCTAAATCCAGCGAATAAAACGGAAATGCTTAGACATGAGTTCACGGGGACAGTGAGGAGCCAGGGCGTGCGACCTGGAAGCCTCCGCCTCATTCAGGTTTTGTTCAATACGACACAGCATTATTGCGAGGTTCTGAGCTAGGAAACGCCGCCGTGGTTGGAGTCAGTCCTGACTAGATGGCCAGCAGCCGTGTGAGACGGGGCAGGGTCTGGAGCACGGGGGTTGTGTCGGGGCTGTGTTAGCAGCAAAAGAGGAGAGAGAAGTTGGACTGGGATGATGGTGTGGAGGAAGGAAGAATCGGCTAGATTCAGCTAGAGAAGATAGGTTTCCTATGCATTCAGTGAAGTCAGGGAAAGAAAAGTGATGTAAGCACCTGGGTAAATGGAGACGCCATTTCTTGAGATATAAAAGACGGCAGGCAAAATGTTGGAGGAAGAACCCAGACTTCATGGTACTCTGGACTCAGTCCCTCCGTGGTGCTTCCCAGACACTGGGTAACCTGCTCAGAGGCTCTGGGTATAGAAGCCGGGGTTTCAGGACAGGGCCAAGACCAGAAGTACACACTTGGCCAGCCTGAGTACACACACGATGTTTTAGGCCTTGAGACCAGATGGAATCACCTTCGTTAAACTCAATACGTTAAGTACTGAAGGGATGTTTCAGGGTGGGAACGGGGCTGACACATGGGGCTGACTCAAAGCCTTAAGACACATATATTTCATTGCTTAGCTGTGTGACCTCGACAAGTGCTTTGTCCTTCCTGAACTTAGGATGTAAAGAGGAAAAAAATTTCACTGATGAAGAGGGGGAGACTGATGGTGGGAAAGAGCCGCTGAGAGGAAGGAGTGGCTGGCGGTGCCAGGCAGAGCAGGGCGGACAGGGGAGCGCCGTGGGGTCCCGGGACTCCTCCCACCTCCCCTGCCACCACTCGCCTGCTCACCACCCCCCTCTGCTCAGTGAGGGCGTCTTGGTTTTGTTGAACACATTTTCTGAGATTACTCATGGAGCACATTTTATAAGGTCTCTTGAGAGAACGCTATTTCTATTTGTACCAGGAATAGTCATCCTTTCTTGAGAAATTTCCAATGAATCCCAAGAAGTCTAGGAATCCCACAGCTTGCTCACGTATGAGGCTCTTTTTTGGGTGTCTCTTCTGGAAGCTTAGAGCTTCTTTCCAAGTCTGTCTCGCACCCCAGTCATGTTTGTCTGTCTTATTTATGTGCTTCTTGTTTACGTTTCTTTGTGGTCTGTAAATATCTCTGACAGCGACGTGAACTCCTACAGGGAGCAAGGCAGGAAATAAACAGCAAACAAATGCAGTGACGGAAGGAATCTTTATTTTAAATCATCTGTCCTGCGGCTCCCGTGGGCCCCTTGGTGGACATGTGACTCCATTGCTGCAGGAGAGATTCTGCCTATGAAGAGGCTGTGCCCCAAGTTTCTAGTCCATCTTCTTTTTTCCAGAGGAGAGAGTGAGTGAGCTCAGCCCTTCTTCCAGTCACTTTGAGAACAAGAGCAGGATTAGATTAGTTCCTGTACCGGGAATAAGAGAGACTGACCAGTGCCCAGGCCTCTTATCACCACCCCGTGGGTAACAACCAGGGCTGACGAGCACCCTGACCCCCTTTGACTGCAGCGGGAGTCTCAGCCTGGCTAAGTTGTGCTCCTCAGGGGGCACCGACAGTTTCAGGCATGTGTGCATGAGGTGGGTCAGACCCCAGAGCCGTGTCACATGAAGGAATACTCACTGAGCCCCATCAGTTCCCATCTAGAGTGGAAAGGTCACAACATGGAGCCTTTGGCTTTGGCCGTGACAGAAGACATCACCACTGCCAGGCTGAACAAGAACAGCAGAGAATGGTAGCCAGGAGCTCCACCGCAGAGCCTGTATGAGAACGTTCCTCCTGGGGACCCTAGAGCAGTGAGGTGGAGTTTGGGGGGCTGTAGTCACTGTAACAGCAGACAGAGGAAGGGTGAGAAATACTGCTTTGCTAATGAGTTGCCGAGACCCCTGATTATTTGGCCTGAAGAAATGCTATTAGCACACTATTTTTAGAAAGGATTGAATCATTAAAAGCATAGAACATATTTATCTAAGTAAAATTCTAATAGCTTTCACAAACTTTAGAGTAAACCTCCCTATACACAGGGAAGCCTTGTGAATTCAGTCACTGCTGGAAATAGGTCACATGCTAGGGAGAGAGAGATGTACTTCCAGGCATCCATCAGTCAGTTAAGAAAATTTATTAAGAAATGATTACAAGCTTGCCCCAGCTTGGGGTAGATTTATTTATAGAAAAAAAATGTGGTTGCCATGGAAACTGCTTATAACTCCCTGCCCACCAGCCCAGGCGCAAACTGATGTAAAAGGCCTCTGACTAGATCATTGTCTCCAGGCAAAGGCCTGCGAGCTCTGAGCCTACTGCAAATCAGACTTCCGGCTTTGTGCATCAAGTCCTCACCCCACTGAAACACACTGTGCAGCCCGGGCCGCCCTCCTGATGGAGAGGACGGCAGTGACTCGGGCAGTGGGGACATAGCCTTCACACCCTCCAAGGGGCTGTGCTGCCATCTTGGGGTGTGCAGCCACCCCCATTGTCACACTCACCTTGGCCTGGCTCGCACTGCAGGCTGTGGGGAGGGCAAGTGGGTGGCGGCAGGGGACAGGGTGAGCTGTCACACACTCCCTGCTTGGTTCACACCAAAGCATTTCCCAGGAGAATCCCAGAGACAGATGGCCCCACAGCACCTGGGAGGACAGCTGCAGCTCTCACTTGAGGTGTCTACCCCCCATGGGTCCCAGCTCTGCTGCCCAGTGGCCCTTTAACACCTGAAAAATCCCTCAGGCCCTCAGTCTCCTCTTACTTTAAATGGGGATGTCAGTTACTAGATCAGACCTGCTTAAAGATCACTTGAGATAACACCTTGGAAGAGTTTGGGGTTTTTTTCCCCCCAAATAGGAATTTGTGCTACTCTGTTCACTTTGGGGGAAGGAGGTCAGCACCCAGTTCGGGCATTTCTGCAGCTTCCTGAGCTCTGAGAGCTCAGATCTGGGCACGGTGCCGGGCTGTGCAGGGCTGCAGTGGTCATTTGTTGTTGAAGACCTGGAGGACTGTGCCCACTTTGCTTGGAACCTCTTTGATCTTGACTCCAAGAATTGGAAGGAAGGCTGGAGGTCATCCACTCTGCATCTCTGCCTCTGGTTACACAGGAGAGACTGTCTGGTGCCGCGTGAACGCTGCCACGGGGATGTGAGTGTTCCTGGACCCCAAGGTTGGTCTGCTGGGCAAGGGATGAAGGAGCCATCTGAGCACTCACAGGGCAGGCCTGGCCAATGCCAGATAAAGCAGGGTGTTATCTGCGTGGACATCGTAAGGCCCAGCTCCATAAAAATAATTCCACTGCCCTTATCTTTCAATGTCTCCACAAGACTCCTGCTGACAATACAGACGTGGTCCCAGAGTATGGAGGATCTGCTGGACAGGAAGGTGCCAGTGGCTAACTATTAGGGGCCGGGGGATGGAGGAGGGAGCAGACCTGGGGTCATTTCTCCAGGAGCATTAACCAGCTGGGCTCAACAGGGTAGTGGCAGGGAAGAGGAGACCCAGAGACAGAAGCTGTGAGATGTGCATCTGGAGAAGACGTGGCAAACACCACCCATTTGCCTCATTTTTTAAACTGAAATTTCAATTGAGATAATTGTAGATGCAGTTGTGAGGAATGATACAGAGACGCATTATATATACTTTCTCGTGGTGGTGACACTGTGCAGAGCTACAATATAATGTCACGACCAGAATGTTAACACGAATGGAAGCCACAAACCTGTGGACTTCCCCAGCTGTCCTTCACGTAGTTTTTGTGTACCAGGTTCTAAATCATTGTTTCACTTCCGTGGGTTCACTTATCATCAGCACTGAAAGTCTGAGTAATTTTTAGGTTAATTAAGAATTTCGAAGTTCAGCTCCCCTGATTTCCTCATGAAGCACAGCCATGTGAGGGGGTCCAAGGAGGTCCTGTAACCCCACAGCACCAAGTGAGGAGCTTAAGGCACACGTTACTTGGGTGACTGTTCACTCAGATACTATGTGTGAAAGTGCCACTGCCGTCTGTCCCTTCTGAATCCTACCTGAATTCCCTTTCTCTCTTGGATAACCTAGTAACAGAACAATGACAGCCCAGTACAAGTGGCCCTGGCAGAGGGGTGTCAGCTCTTTTTGGCACTCTTTTATGGAGCTATCACTACATAGAAGGTATTGTGTTAAATACCTGAGAAGCATTAGTCATTAATCAGTTATCACCTGCACATTACAGATGTGGGAAATGAGCTGTAGCATCCTTGCTCTCGCGGGCCAGTGAGAGGTGGAGCAGAGGCTCAAATCCAAGTCTGTCTGCCTTCAGAACCTGGGCAAGCTCAGCCTGCTCACCGGAGGGTCTCTGGGGTTACAGGTGCGCTGGCACAGCCCCACGTCGGGGTCCTTCCCAGTGCTCCTCTAAGTGGCTTTCTAGGCTGTCGGCCTAGGGGAGCCAGTCTCTTGCCTCCTGGGCACCTGGCTCCGTTTCAGGACTGTTCTCAGGGTTGTATCTCACAAGGGAGAGAATTTCCCTCTTCCAGCAGGAAATACAGGAACATTTTCATAGGAAATGAGCACTATTGCCCCCAGGAATCAAACAAACTTCTGCAAAATCAATAAAACCCTAAAATATCTATTTGGTTTTTTAAGGAAATCTGTGGGCCAGTTGGCCTGGAGATATTCCCAAAGAAATGGAGATGGTGCCTGTGTAGACGGTAGCCTCGGTGTGAGCACAGAGCCCAGGGGTGGCCCAGCAGCCTGACGTTGAGGCCTGGGGTGGAACTGGAGACTGCAGTAGCTCAGAGTGGACTCCTAGTGCCAGGAGGCCTCCGTGGATGCCTGAGCTCCAGGTAGGAGGCTCATTTCCCAATCACCACACTCCTGTGAGCTCATTCAGCTCCATTGTTCCAAGTAGAGAAGAGGAAATGGGTCCAGTATCTATCTCAACATGTGCATGAGATACTATTTGAGACTTTCTCGAATTCTCATCTTTGTGAATATCGTCATGGCCCATGATCTCCTACGCATTAATCTGCAAAATGAGACTAATAATACACCCCACAGGACTTTTGTGTGAAGATCAGATGAAATCCTGGACTAGCTGGGACAAAGCTTTTTAGGGAAGTGCCTGCCAGGCAGTCAAGCAGGCTCACTCCCCCAGGTCACCTGCTTCTCATTGTGGGAACCAAATTTGTGCCTCAGCGAAATTTGAAAATGGTGGCATCACTCAGCCTTCAGAGGGAAGCTGAAAATAACCAAAGCCTAAGTGTAAAGTTTGTATGCCATGGTTTTCTATGTCAACCCACATATTCAGAATACCTTCCATATTCTCTGAGTTAGAAGCCCCGGGTCTTTGCATGTCAGGCACCAGTCCCAACTTAAAAAGATGAACGGTCCAGAATAACTGTGCCTCATTTTCCTTCCAGTTAATAATGAGCTCATCTCAGGGGCTTCATTCTTCCTGCTATCAATTCTTACCTGGGAGTAGGCAGGAATTATTGATTAGATCCTCAATCCTTGCCCCTTATGCCTTCAGCAGAGTCAGAAGGAGGTGCTGCCTCTCTGGGGCTGGAGTCATGCTGGGGACCAGGGGACGGCTGGAGTACAGATGCCAGCTGGGCGGGATGCCAGGATTGTGGGCAAACATCATCTTGTGTTTATCTCCCAGGGGATCTGCAAGAGGCAAGAACTCCATTTGTTTGATTAGAGAACGTGAGTCTTAACATCTTCCCTGCAGAGATAATGAGTGAGATTGGTATCACAGATAACTTGGGGAGTGATAGGGTGGTCCCACACACACTGTAAGCATCCGTGGGTGAGCCGGAACTCCACATCTGCACGTTAGTACTGGCTACGTGAGCCCCTGAACTCCCCACATGGTGGGCGATTAACCTCCTTGGAGGGTCCCCAGCGCAGATCCCTGGGCCCTCTGAAGATAAGACAGGGGAAGCAATGACCGGGTTCGGGGGAGAGGCCAGAGGCTGCGTTCCCGGGACGATCAGAGGCCAGCAGAAGGGTTCCAGAATGCTGTTTCTTGCAGGAAAGACGTGGCATTATCTCAGAACCATCTGGTGGCAGGAGGAACAAGGAAGGGGGAGGGAGGCTGTGAGCAGTGGTCACGTAGGCTGGCCTTGCTGTCTGCAGACGCCCACGGTCAGTAATTTCCTGACAGAAGCAGGTCGGCTAACAGACTCAGGAAAGAATGGAGCTTCAAGGAACGAGAAAAGATCTCAGCATCTGCAGGGCAAGAAAAGTCTGAGCCATCACTTGAAGCTTCCCGTGCCCTGGGCAGAGTCCTGGGAACTGGGGAGTGCTCGAGTGCACTGGACCTTTCAGTGTGAGATTTGACTGGATTCAGGAGGGCTGACCCTCCAGGAGCCTCAGGCATTGCTGGTGTCCCAGGGCTCAATGTGAACCAAGTGTACGGCGCCTGTTTAGCCCCAGTTAGTGGTAAAAGAATGGCTGGACTAGGACCCACCTTTCAGATATCAAGATATTTCATGTAAGGGATGGCTCTCTGGCTCCTCCTGATGAAGGGGAAGTCTGGTGACCCTGGGCCCATGTTCTTACACAGCAACATGTGGCTGGAATTGAGGGACCACTGTCCCCAGAAGCCAGGCCCTCACTGCCTCTCCATTGCATTCCCTACCCCTCACTTTACTCAAAGCCCTCGGGCTACTGTCTTTGTGATTGCTTTTTTTTTGAGACAGAGTCTGAAGCTGTCACCTTCGGTGGGGTGCCCTGGTGTCACAGCTCACAGCAACCTCCAACTCCTGGGCTTAGGTGATTCTCTTGCCTCAGCCTCCCAAGTGGCTGGGACTACAGGTGCCCACCACAACGCCCGGCTATTTTGTTGATGTTGTTGCAATTGTCATTGTTTTGGCTGGCCTGGGCGGGGTTCGAACCCATCAGCCACCAGTGGCTGGCACCCTACCCACTGAGCCATGGACATCGCCCGTGACTCCCTTTTAGAAAAGAACAAGAGAGAAGGCAAGGAGGGAGAGCTATGACCGGGCGGGGCTTCGTCTCTGGCGTCTGGCTGCCCAGCTCATTTAATCAGTATTTGCTTAATATCAGAGAATGAACGGGTGCGGCTCACTGGACGCAGAGCACAGCTGCTGTCAACCCAGCCTGCCGGGTCTTGGACAGTGCCTGTGCTGTCTAAGCCTCTGTTCTCCTCCCCTGTAAAATGGGGCTGAAGCACCTGCCTCTTGGGGGGGTCGGAGAGGGTGGATGCAGAGCTCTCAGGGCCCGCATCATGTACGCAGCAGATATCCGCTGCAGCCTGGAAGAATGTTCAGTGACAAGGCTGCGATCTGTGGGCCTTTGGCTGGGTAAACTAGAAATTCATTAGGTTAAGCAAACACGAGAATTGTGGCGGGTTAGAAAGGAACCACAGATGGCAAGAAAACAGTGATTCTCAGGTTCTCACCGCAGCGACAGGGTGTGGAGTGGGGATGGAGACTGGCTCCTCCCTGGAATTATACCAGCTCTCAGGGCAATGGCAGGAATTGCAGCAGGGGACAGAGGCTGCTGGTGAGCTGTGGGGACAAAGGTGAGGACAGGCTTCGGATACAGAGAGATGTCTGGTGTGTGCTTTGCTAGACTGCTGAAGCCACTGGAGACCCTTGTCTCCTCCATCACAAAATAAAGTAAATGATACCTGCTCTGTGGGGTTCGCTCTGATCAGGTAACACACAATCCATGTGACATGCTTAACACACAGGCGAGCATGGTGGGAGACACTCAGCAGACGGTGTGAGACGGTGCCTGGAGGCTCCTTGGGTGCTGCCCTTCATTCTGTCACTTTGCTGTGTGACGCTGGGCCATCCACTTTCCTCCTAGTGACTCTTCCTGTAAAGCAAGAACTTCAGCTTTCTCTCCTGGACCACATAAGTACTGTCTCCAGGGCCATGGGCAGTTTCTCCAGGAGCACATGTGCATTCTTTCCAGGACCATGGGCACTCTGTCCAGGACCACCCGGGTCCTCCTGGGCAGTGGAGGTGAGAGCAGTCACCATGTATGTCAGGGAGCCCTCTGAACTCTCTCTCCTTGTCAAAACTTTTGTGTTTTGCTCTAAAACACCTTCCAAATCTTTCTCCACACCTCTGGGCCAGAATTTCCTTGTGCCAAATAAGGACAATTTCAATTCTTTCCCCTTACCATGGTCCTAGAGTGGGAGTTTGTCTCTTCAATTCTGCCTAAGTACGCAGCTGTGTGGGAGAGGGCCTCTGCTCCGAGAAACCACTGAGAACACCCATCACTGGCCACGAGAGTCCAGAGGAACCTCTCCGAGAGCCTCCCTCAGAAGCTCGCTTGGAACTTTTCTACTGACTCTCATTCCCCTCTGTGGAGCAGCCAGCTCTCCCCAGCCTCCCTTCTGGAACAGCCCTGAGCACGGGAATTGGCTCCTTCTAGGCTTTCTTCCTTCTCTCTTTTCTTTCTTCCTCTTCCTTCTTCCTGCCTTCCTCTGGTTGTCCCTCCCTCCCTCCCTCTTCTGCTTTGTCCCTGCTCCCTTCCATCTTGTTTGTTCAATTGCTTCCAGGTCTCAGCTTTCCCGCCCTCTGCCTTGTGTTTTGGTCTCTCTGAGCCTCACCTTCTCTCTCTAAGGTGTCCGCCCTAACACCCAAGTCAGCACTGCCCCCAGGACAGCGACTAGGTGCTTGGACACTGGTGTCAGTCAGGGCTGGTTTGGAGCTCATGTTTGCCACTGACCTCATGACCTTAGGCCAGAAAGGCAGGTGCCAAAGCTTTCTAACACGGAGGCGGTGCCGACCTCCATGGTGAGCAGGCGCTGAGGTGTGAACGTGCGCGGTGCACCCATGCACCGGGTTCTGCGGGCTCTTTGCCCGCTGACTCCCTGCATCAGTGATGTAACCAGGAGTATCATTCTGCTCCTTTTCTGCAGTCTCATGGAGAGTATTTATTTATTTTCTCATTTCAGATGTAATTCCATCACTTCCTATTTTTGACTCATCTATGAACACAGCTCAGGTAGCTTCTCTGTTCTCATTTAATATGTTATTTCAACATATATTGTAAAAGCTACAGGCAAGAATAGAACACCAGGAAAATAGTGATAACCTTTGCATGTTAGAACATGAGAGAGTTTTTGAGATGTTTGAGTGGTTGGAATCTCTGAGGGTGGGGCCAGATGTTGTTGTGTTTTAACAGGTGCCTTGTTTGTTCTGACAGTTGACGTGTGCATCCCACGTCCAGGAGTTCTGACTAGACTAATCTACCTGAATGGATCTGGGTGAGGTGACAACACACTGTGAGTCTGCCTGTGTGAGCACTACACCCACATTTTTGGTGATTACTCAACTGTCAAATCCCTTCTGGAATCAGAATACACCATTTAGCACACTCCTGTTCAGAGCACCCTAGTTATCCTGAGAGAGGAATGCTAGCTCCTGGTGATGGCTGTTTCCATGATCACATGTTAGAAATATGCTCTAGGGTTTTCCCCAAATTAATTGCAAAAATTAGTAATTTATGAAATTCACCTTTTTTGAAACTTAGAAACTATTTCCAGTCTTCTAGAATCTTACTCCATACACTTCAAGTAACATTTAAAATAGCCTATGATCCTAGCACTTTGGGAAGCTGAAATGGGAAGATTGATGGAGCGCAGAAGTTTGAGAACCCTGACTCATTAAAAATTAAAAAAAAAAAAAAAATTAGCCAGGCCTAGTGGTGCACTCCTGTAGTCCCAGCAAACCCAGCAGACTGAGGCAGGAGGATTACTTGAGCCCAGGAGTTTGGGGAGTGTGGTAAACTATGATCAGGTCACTGTATGCCAGCTTGGGCAACATAACAAGACCATTTTGCTAAAAAATTAATATTTTTTAAAATTAAATTTATTTTTTTTAATTTTTAATTTTAAAAATTATTAATTAATTTTTTAGCAAAGTGGTCTTGTTATGTGAGCCAAAAAATCACCAAAAATGTGACCCAAATGTATGTAGGCTCCTTCATCACACCTGTAAGCACCTCAATTCTGTCCATTATAATCCATGTGTATTTGCAGGCTCAGAGTTAATTATGTGACTTTTCTTTTTTTTTTTTTTTATTAAATCATAGCTGTGTACATTGATATGATCATGGGGCATCATACACTAGTTTCACAGACCGATTGACACATTTACATCACACTGGCTAACATAGCCTTCCTGGCAACTTCACAGTTACTGTGTTAAGACATTTACCTTCCACATTTACTAAGTTTCACATATACCATTGTAAGACGCACCACAAGTGTATTTTCACCAATCCCCCTCCTCCCACCTACCTCCTCCCTCCCTCCCCCCCTTTCTCCCTTCCCCCTATTCCTAGGTTGCAATTGGGTTACAGCATTCATGTGAAAGCCCTAAATTAGTTTCATAGTAGGGGTGAGTACATTGGATACTTTGTCTTCCATTCATGGGATACTTTACTAAGAAGAATATGTTCCAGCTTAATGCACTTTTTCTGCCCCTGGCTTCTTTCCAGTTGTATTCACGGATTAGTGGTTTATTCAGTCCTGCTGCAGATCAGCTCTGCTCCCAGACTGCTGGGAAGATAACCCCCAGGAGGCCACTGGGACTCCGTTCCCTGCAGCTCTCTCTGAAGAAACCTCTTCGCCACCTCCTCCACTCTCAGCTCTCTCACCTTCTCCTGAGTGTGAATTGTCCAGTCCTTTCTGGTTTGCAGGCTCCTGGGTGGATGGCCTAAAATTTGCTTCAGTGTCTAAAATCTAGTGCCACAGTTCAATGCCCTCTTCTTTTAGGTTTTGGGTTAGTAGGAGGGTACACATGGTTGGGTCACATTATTCATGTGTTAGGTGAAGTCCAAAGTCTGAGATGTGTTGAGTCGCTCACCCAGGGAGTGTGCCATATGCCTGCATTGCACCCGATAGGTGGGAACAGACTTACCCCTTCTTGAACTGAATTGTGATTTTCTCTGATGTGGGCCTGTAGCTTCCCAATTGGAACTGAGTACATGGGATGTTTGCTTTTCCATTCTTGACATACTTTACTTAGGAGGATGTTCTCCACAACCATCCAGGTAAATACAAAAGATGCCAAGTCTCCGTCTTTTTTACGGCTGGATGGTATTCTGTGGTGTACATTCACCGCAGTTTTCTGATCCATTCAGGAGATGATGGGCACTTGGGTTTTTCCCACAGCTTGGCAAAGCTGAACTGAGTTGCTATTCACATTTGAGAGCAGATGTCCTTATGATTAAAATAATTTTTTTTTTCCTTCTGGGTAGAAACTTAATAATGACATTGTAGGATCAAATGGGAGGTCAACTTTTATTTCTTTGAAGATTCTCCATACTTCTTTCCGAAAAGGCTGTGCTTGGTCGCACTCTCACCGACAGTGTATGAGTGGACCCCTCTCTCACACCCACACCAGCGTCTACAGCTTTGGGATCCTGTGATGTGGGTATTCTCACTGGGGTTAGGTGATCTGTCAAAGGGGTTTTGATTTGCATTTCTCTGATGATCAGGGATGAGGAGCATTTTTTCATGCCTCTGTTGGCGATTCGTGTATCCTCTTGGGAAAAGATTCTGTCACGTCACTTGCCCATTGATTGATGGGGCTATTTGCTTGTTCCTTGTTGATTTGCTTGAGTCTTTTGTATATTCAGGTCACGAGCCCTTTGTCTGATTCGTAACGTGACTATCTTCTCCCCTGCTGAAGGTTGTCTATTTGCTTTGTTGATTATGTTCTTAACTGTGGGGAATCTTTTCATTTGATTAGGCCCCATTTATTTATTCTTGTTGCTGGGTTTGTCAGTGGGGTCCTCTTCATGAGTGTGGAATGCCCTCTCCTGCTCCTGAGAGTGCTGATAGCCCCTTTACCAGACCTGTCAGAGCAGAACAGAGCCTGCCTCTTTGTGTTCTAGTGAAGCTCTATTGCACAGCGTTCAGACTTAGAGCCAGCTGTGTTCTCCAAAACACAGCTCCCTGCCCTGGAAGGCTGATCCAACACAGCCTACGTGCTTATTGTCAGGAACCTGTGCTAGGAGTTTTCACTGTACACGGAAAACAAGTCAAAAATCGGATGTGAAATAAATCAGCTTTTCTAAGTTTTCCTTTCTGTTCACTCTAAACTTTACATATTCCATAATTATATTCCCTCAAATCCCTTTGCATACCGGGGAAGTTTCTAATTATGAAGTCCATAAGGTACTGGATTGTTATCCATTTTAACTCCTATAATTCCCACTAAACCCTCTCAAAGGTAGGTGTGGTAATGTACATTTTACAGCTTAGGAAGCTGAATTTTGAGTTGCTAAGGAAACTGCCCAAGTTCTGACATTACCATGGGGCAGACTCGTGACTCCAACCCAAGCGTCTGATGACCCAGTCTCTGTTCACACAGCCTGAACTGGCGCTCCAGGCTCCAGCCCAGTCCACGCCTGTGTCATTAGTGGGTAACATTCCTGTGGGAGATCCTACTGGAACATTCCTAGCAGTACTCACTCTCGCAGAGTGCTCACAGGCTGTCTCTACAGAGTGCTCACAGGCTGTCCCCACAGAGTGCTCACAGGCTGTCCCCACAGAGTGCTCACTCGCTGTCCCCACAGAGTGCTCACACGCCGTCCCCGCAGAGTGCTCACATGCCATCCCCACAGAGTGCTTACGCTGTCCCCATAGAGTGCTCACACGTTGTCACAGAGTGCTCACTCACTGTCCCCACAGAGTGCTCACACATCATGCACACAGAGTGCTCACTCGCTGTCACCACAGAGTGCTGATGCTGTTTCCACATAGTGCTCATGCTGTCCCCACAGAGTGCTCACACTGTTCCCACAGAGTGCTCACACGCTGTCCCCAGAGTGCTCACATGCCGTGCCCACAGAGTGCTCACATGCCGTGCCCACAAAGTGCTCATGCTGTCCCCACAGAGTGCTCACACGCTGTGCCCACAGAGCGCTCACACGTTGTCACAGAGTGCTCACTCGCTGTCCCCACAGACTGCTCACACATCATGCACACAGAGTGCTCACTCGCTGTCCCCACAGAGTGCTAATGCTGTTTCCACATAGTGCTCATGCTGTCCCCACAGAGTGCTCACACTGTTCCCCGCAGAGTGCTCACACGCCATCCCCACAGAGTGCTCACACGCTGTCCCTGCAGAGTGCTCACATGCCGTGCCCACAGAGTGCTCACGCTGTCCCCACAGAGTGCTCACACGCTGTGCCCATAGCCACCTGGCATCTCTCAGTTTGCAGGAGGGCTGAGCTTCCATCCCTTCGCAGTATGATGGGCACCGAACCGTGTTGTTAGTTGCATAATACAAGGACAGGATCTTGGAGTAGCCATAACCCAAATTGCTTGAATTTTACAGCTCCTGTCCAAAATCTTATCTTTTTATTTAAACCCCTCACCATTCTCTTGAAACAAAGACCAATTCATGTGCTCACCAATGTTCTGCTTGCCCTGCCCCTTCCGGCCTCTCAGCCCTCATCTTGAACCTCTTTCTTTTTTTTCCGTGCTCTGGACACAGAGAGAATCTCTCAATTCCTCACATAATTTATGCTTCCTTCTTTCTTGGGGCCTTTGCATATGCTGTGCTTCCTTCCTGTCACATCCAGCCTGCCCTCCTTCACCTGGCTGGCCCTCTCCTTCCTGGACTTCTGTGTGCTGTCTCTCAAGCTCCCGTTCCACCCTGAAATACTGTCACTGGTAGCCACCGTCCTTTGTGAGCACACTTGGACTGTATCATTATTTAATCAATGCATCCCTCCCTCACTGACTGCCCTAGTCTGGCACACAGTAGGCAGGCAGACAGAGGAAGCCAGACCGATCTCTGCACATTCTGAACCATTACTGCAGTGAGTCGACAGCTTTCTCCGTGCTTTGAGCATTGAAAGCACTCACTATAATTAAATGTGCAGACGACATGGTCAGAACATTATGTGCCAGAGAGTCGCAGCCTCCTTCTCCTGTGCTCCCCTGGGCACACGCAGACACGTGCCATCTGGCTGCACTGCTCTGTTTCCACCCAGAGGCTGTGGACACCACAAGGGGGCAAGTGGAAGTGCTGGTGTCAGCCTGGGGTTTGAATCGCAGCGCGGACCCTCCAGCTGTGCAGCATGTCACGTGGCTCGACTCCTGTATTCCTCGATTTCCTCGTCTGTAGAATGCTTCACTCGCAGGACTGCCGTGGAGACTGCAGGGAACACAGATCTGAAGTGCCCATGTGGCTCAGGGTCTGACTTACCACACAAGAATCCTCTTCCTTCCCCAAGGTAATACCTGCTCAAATGGCAGTGCCTTTTCTGAATCAAGTAATATAATTAAAGTGGCTGACCCCAGGCTGTGGCATATTGTCCTAAGCACCTCCTCCTAAGTGCTCTAGGAGGCACGTCCTGGTACTGTCAGCCCCATCTTATACATGAAGCAACTCAAATTCAGAGAGGTAAAACAACTTATCCAAAGTCAGCCCACGTTTAATCCCCACCGATCTGGAACCCTCTGGTTCACCCTTGTGGAGCTCCCTGGTTCGGTGCTAACAGAGAACTAGCAAAATCTCACAGTAAGAGGAGCATTTTCTTTCAAAAGAGGAAGTCTCCCCGTTCTCTGGGGGGCCTTGGTCAGTCCAGTTCTCTGTTCTCTAAAATGAGCCAGAGACCGTGTGCCATCAGGGACACAGAGAGGACAGAAGGAAAGTCCCTGTGCTCACCTGGCACTGGGCACATGTGGGCTCTTCCCTCTTGCCTCACACCAGCCTTTCCTGTCAGCACAAGTAGCCTAAGGCAATATTTCTCTCTTCTTACAAGAGTGTAACCTTTGTGCTTTCTCTCCAATTACCTGGACAGGGTTAAGAGACCGTTGGCCTTTGGCCAGCTCTAGAACTTCTGGAACAGAAATAGTTGACACTAAGCCCACACTAGGCTGGAAACTCCCAGAGGGAAAACTGCACAGGCTCTGACCCAGCAAAGATTTCCCCTGAATTCTCCAGAGTTTCAACACATCTGAGGCCCTTAGAGAGAAAAGCCCACAGTTCCAGAAACACAGAGTCCAGCAGGAAGGAGGGGGCTCCATTCCTCTGAAAGACAGACGGTCTCTGTGATTGAATTTACAAATGTGGTCCAGCCAGACAGCCCTGAACTTCAGAACTACCATGAATGTCGCTCTGAAACCTGTCCCCAACTCTCCAGCAGCATATAGCATCCTAGTGCTGTCCAGAGTTAGGGTCTTCAAAAGAAGCAATTTATTCTGACACTGACCTTTGGAGCTCAGAATCTCCTTCTTCTGTAAAGGAGAAGCATCTGCCCAAGGTGGACTCAGGACACATCTGGGCAGTCTCAGCCTGAGGGAAGGGTTAGTGGCTGCACCCTGCCTCAGTCCCCATCCAGGAGCAGGAGCCGAGCACAGTCACCTCCCTTGGTTATGTGAAGATGCAGTGAAGTGACGCGTGTTCTGAGCCAGCCCCAGCCCCAGCCCCAGTCAGCTCTCAGCCAGTGGTATCCAGGCTCACAGTCCCAGCAGTGTGGGCCTCTTGCTCAGGGTCACACAGGAACGTGGGGAGAGGCAGGAGGACTGCAGGCAGGTTGCGGGGACCCTCCGTCCCAGCTCTCTCCCCACATGAAGAGCTTCTCCCCAGCATTGGAGCCTCAGTTTCCTACTCTGTACCGTGGAAGAACAAACTATATGAAGAGGGTTGTGGGGATGGGTTGTGAAAACACCTCCCTCCGAATCTCAGCCTCACTCCACCCCCGAAGACTCTGCCCCATTAAGTTGCCCCCAACCCCCCATCCCTTGGGTGTTCTGGGCTCTTAAAGGCTTCCTCAAGCCTCAGAAAGTCCCCGTGGGATAGAGGCTCAGGGAGATGGCACAATGGGGCTGTGTCTGGCCCTGGGTCAGTGTGACCAGTAAAATAAGGGCATGTCCCAGGCTCTGACCCAGCAAAGATTTCCCCTGAATTCTGGGGGTCCCATGGCAGCAGGTGTGCAGGGCAGGTGGCACTGGCAGCTGGGGACACCTGAGCCGGAGAAGACAGCCTGGGGTATGGGGGAGGCAAACAGCACTTGTTCTGCCTCGGATTGATTCAGCTTCTCCTCTGCAGATGAGAGAGCTTAACCCCCTCCTCATGGGGTCTGGAGAGAATTAAGAGAGAAGTTCATGTAGGGAGACTGAGTGGTTGCCACTTACCCCTTTCCTCCCCTCTTCCAATACAAGTACAAATAACAGCCTGGGTCCCAAGAAGGTGGAAAGATAAGATTGCAAAGTGGAAATCAATGCTCAGACTATTCACAATAGTCTGCAATATGTCATTTCATCACCTCAGGAGCCCGTGAGAAGGGACTGTTATCATCCCTTTTACACGAGAGGAGACAGAGGCTTAGAAAGTGTCAGTGACTTGTGCACCACTGCGGGAAGGTGGAGGGGCTGGCCATGACCATGGCCCACTGTCTCCTAGGTTAGTCTGCCTCCCATGTCTGACTGTTGTGGGGACTGAGCTGTAACTGTCAGCCAGGCGGTTGTGGGCCTGGCATCCTGGAGTCTTTTCTCATAGCTGACAATTCTTTAAGCAGTCTGCCAGTGCCTCCCTTGGAGCCTCCACCTTGCCCTTTCTTTTGAAGCCAGTGTCTCCTGTTAGCTGTCCCCTAGAGTCGCGTGATGAGATGTGGAAATGGCACTAGCAACATCAATACCCAGGGATGCCCAGGCTGGCCGACTGAGGCTTGGGCATTTGGTGAATCTGGCTGTCGCGTCCCCAGGGACATGCTTCCCAGTTTGATGCTGGGCCAGATTGGTCCTTCTCAGCTGTTGACAGCTCTTCCTCTGCCAGGGGCCTGCGCCCTGCTCCCCACTGCCTGCCCTGCTCCCCATTGCCTGCCTTTAATCCCCATGGCCTGCCCTGCTCCCCAATGCCCACCCTGCTCCCCACTGCCCGCCTTCCACTGCCCACCCTGCTCCCCAATGCCCACCCTCTTCCCCACTGTCCACCTTCCACTGCCCACCCTGCTCCCCACTGCCCTGGCCTGCCTTTGTGTGGTCCTCAGTGGTGCTCACACTCCAGCTGTGGGCTGTGTCCCCTTTTTGCCCCCACACTGTGCTATTGAACTTCCCATACACCATAAGCTCTGGGCCCTCACACACACAGGTCCTTTTGCTTGAAAACCCATCCATTTCTGTTCTCTTCAGGGCATACTCCTCCAAGTCCTTCAAGGTCAAGGCCACTACCTGGCACAACTCTCTCATTAACACTATGGAATGACCCTCTGGAATGACCCCACCACTCTGCTACCACCACTGACACCTGCTTTTGGGCAAAGGAGACCTGAGTGTGAGGAGGGAAAAGCTAGAGAGCCTGGGTGTGTTTGGAGGTGATGGAGGCAGAACTGACTGAGCCCCCAGCCACTTCACCTGTCAGGATGAAGCCTTCCGCATTCTGGGCAAAGGGGCCCAGAACCTGCTCAGGGTCCCAGGTGAGGGTTGGTCTCCTGGGAAGCAGGCGGAGGCCTGGTCACGTCCTCCACTTTCTGGTCTTAAGGTTTCAGCAGGTATGACCAGAGCATGAGATGAGCTGGAAAAGTGGCCTGGGCTTCCCTGACCCCAGGAGCACTGGGGGCTGCACCTGTCCCTTCAGGAGCTGTGAGATGGGTCGGGGCTCTCAGAGGCCGTGACTGCCTTTGACCATCATTGAGTAGATGGGAAAAGTGTGGGAGGTGGGGCATGTTTTTGCTAATGCTCTTTCCTATGATTATCAAGCCTTCTAAAAATATTTTTATTCCTTTTTTTCTGATTATAAAATAATGCCCTCTAAGTGTAGAAAATCTGGACACCATAACATAGAAAAGTATTTTTAAAAAGCCAGCCAAAACCTTAACCCTGAGAAAAAGGGAATTTCATATCTGGGTTAATTATTTTTTTTTCCTATAGTATGTATTTGTATGCTCAGGTGTTTATTTGTTTATATCTTTATTATACAGCTTTTTAACAAATTTGAAACTAAATATAGCATTAAGATATATAATTACATAGTATTCAAAAATATTATTTTAATGGCACGATAGGGTTTCATTGTGTAATTATTTTCATGTTATTAAATATTGAGACCATTTTAAGGTTTTTGCTACTATAAAAATATTATAATTAATATATATGAACATATGTTTATGCATAAATCATTCCCTTCGTCAGTTCTACTGAAAAATAGTTAAAGAATAGGAAAATTTTTTAGGCTTCTGAAATATAGTAGCAAAAACACTTCAAGAGAGTGACAGATTGACAGACAGAGTGACATGCAGAGAGTTGAGTTGTGTCGGAACCTCGCCACTGGGTTTGATTTTTTAAAAATAGTTTTGTAAATTTGAGAAAGAGCATCCTCTGGTTATTTTAATTTGCATTTCTTTTGCTACTTATAAGGTTAATATTTTTCACACATAATTAGTCACTCAGATTTCTTCTTAAATGCTTCTTCTGTTCACCATCTTCATCCAGTCTTTGAGAGCAATGCTTTTCTTTTCTTTGTTCTTATTAATTTTGAGAATGGAAACCAAACCTTATTGATTTTTGAGATGCCTATTACACAAGGCCAATACACGTTTATGTTTCATATACGTGACTTTTTTAATACTTATTATTTCTTTTAATTTTGCATAAAGTGAGGTTTAACATAAAGATTTTAAATGTTATAGAAAAAAGTTGATTAATGTTTTACTTTTTAGTTTCCTTTCTGTTTTCGTGCTTGGAAAATCTCTCTCTTCCTTGAGACATGACTGTCTCAGGTAATTTCTTATAATTCTCTTCTATCTGTAACTCTTTAATCGATTTAAGCTTAAGCAAAGGGGAAATGATTTCTCTGTAATAACTAAGGAATAGCTCCAGGTTTGGACGATATTGATTAAGCCTTCTTTTCAGAAATGATGTAGTGCACATCCTCTGTCACGCATCACAGTCTTGCAAGTCAGAGCTCAATGGCCTTCTGTTGTGCTCTGTTCTGTGGGACCCTTTCCTTGGCCTGTAACATGGTCCCTTGTCTTGATTATTATAATTCTACAATAATTTTAGTTACTTTTTTTTTTCCTTTAAAATTTCTTCAACTACTCTCTTGCTTTGATTTTTCAGATGAATTTTAAAATTAGGTTTTTAAATCCCCTCCAAAACTCCCATTGATAATTTTCTTGGAATTATACTAAGTTTATATGGGAACTTGAGACGGATTTATATTATGATATGGAGTCTTTTCACCCCAGAGTGTAATGCGTTTTAAACTTAGTAAAGCCTTTCTTTATACACTTAATAAGTCATGTCTTTGAGGTTTTTTTCTTATAGGTCCTATCTGTTTCTTCTTGTTTCTTCCTAGGTATTTTAAGATATTTTTTCTGAACCATTGGAAATGTGATTGTATTTTCTTTTCTTTTCTTTTTACTTTTTGAGACAGAGTCTCAATTTGTTGCCCTTGTAGAGTGTCGTGATGTCACAGCTCACAGCAATCTCAAACTCTTGGGCTCAAGTGATCCTCCTGCCTCAGCCTCCCAACTAGCTGGGACTACTGGTGTGTATCACTGTACCTGACCAAGATTTTATTTCTTTATTACACTTTTTCTATGGTTATTCTTTCATACGAGATTTTATATTTTTATTTTACTACCAGACCCAACTTACTAATCTGTCCTATTAATTTAGCTTCGAGGAATTGCCTGTAAATCAAATGTAGGCAGCATTTATTGTTTCTCAGTAGTGCTAAGAAGCAGGGAATTTTGTTTATTCTAGTTGTTATCCTCCATCCAACCACATAGGTTTTTAGTCACATGGATAGTAAGTGCCTTTCTCCGGCTGCTCTTGGCAGTGAGGGTCAGCAGCCCCACCCGACAGTCACCGTTCAGAGCTCACTTGCGCTCCCTTGTCCTTCAGTCTCCTCCGCCCGAGCCCACAGCCATGGTGAGGAGCTGGGTAAGTGCTCACAACACTCGCTGGCAGCCTCAGTGCTCATCTGGAGGCTTCCTGGATTTGGCAGCGCTGACTTCCATTTTAATTAGTTTCTCTGGGGGTGTTTCACAATTCATAAGATAAACAAAAGTGCAGTGGAGCGAGCAGCGCAAGGAATAGCAGCCTGGTCTCCCAGGAAAGCTCCCTGGAGCACTGTTTCTGAGAAGGGAGATCTAAATTGTGAGGAAGGGAATCCTGGGGCTGGCCGAGCTCATCCTCACTGCGGGTCGGAAGCCTGAGCTGCTGCTGGAGATCCAGGCAATGGCCAGGGTCCTGGACAGAGGCCATGTAGAGAAAAATAGTCAACTATTATTGACTTTATCTTTACTTTCGAATGTTGTATTTGGTCCAACATTGACTTTTTACATTAATTTTGATTTTTCAAAGATAGATTGCATGAAAGTATTCTTCCTCATCACTGGTGATGAAATCCCCCTGAATTCTGCATCTGACCTGAGCACCTCACTCTTCTCCCCACAGTCCTGACCCAGCTGGAAATGGGCCTGTATTGGGCTGAACTGTGGTTCCCCCAAAGCTATGCCCACATCCTAGCCCTAGAATCTGTGAATATGGCCTTGTTCAAAGAAAGAGTCTTTGCAGATGAAATTAGAGATCTCAAGACGCAGTCATCCTGGATAATTTAATGGGCCCTAAATCCTGTAACAAGTATCCTTATAAGAGACAGAAGAGGGAAGGAAGGAGGCTTGCAGAAGAGAGGGTTGCACGATACAGACCCAGAGTCTGTAAACCGGCGGAGCCCAGGAGTGCCTAGAACACAGGGAAGTGGGAGAGTCCAGGGAGGATGACCCTGAGAGGTGGCGAGGCCTTGCCTGCATGATTTTGGACCGAGACAATACGTTTCTGTTGTTGTAAGCCACCACCAAGTTTGGGGCCTTTGCTAAGGCACTTTAATCATCTAATGCAGTTTGCAAGGCGGGTGTGTGGATAAGAATTCTGTAAGTTGGACTGGGTAGAAACTTTCATCCTCTGGTGCAAACCAGGGCAGTTGCACGTGTCCTAAAGTGCGTATAAAGAAAAACAAGCACAAAATTAAAAGTTAAAGACAGCTTCTGGTAAGTTGAGAAAGAGAGAGAGTGTGTGAGAATTTTTGTTGACTTATCACGTATTTATTGAGTCCTTTCTTTTTGCCTGCCCCGGTGCCAGGCAGTGTGCGGCCTGAACACATCCTTGCATGGCTGTCCGAGCATAGATGTGCATGACTTAAATCAAATCTTAAGAGATGGAGCTAAATTATGAAGCATCTGTTAGATTCTAATCAGCTTTTCCCAGACTACTTTCCACATCCCTTCTGTCTCCTTAGGAGAGCTAGTGAATCCATTTCTCTGTTACTTCTTATGCCCTGGATTCACGGCTAGCTGGTGCTTTCCCCGCTGCAATTATAATAAAAGATTCCCTCATCTTCCCATTTCCCCAACAAGGTAAACTCCTCGAAGCCAAACAGACTCAGAAAGTGCCTTTTAAAATGTCTACTATTCTCGTAAAAACTACAGATGTTGAAAATATAAACTCATCCACTTTATTAGAACAGAACCCAAATAACATTTTGAGAAAAGCTATCAGACATTATAAACAAGGCCACAGTTACTGTAACCTGGAATGTTTTAGCAGAAATCTTAGAAAGCCACAGGCAGGGGAGGCAAAGTGTGCAGGGGACAGACCTGCAGGCCCCAGGCTAAGCTTCAAGCCTGGTGTCCTGGCTCTACAGTTTATTCCTGCAGTCTGTCCCAAAGTTCTCACGTCCCGAAAACCAGGCTCCCAGGAGTCCCTGCCTTATATATCTGTGGTGGGAACTGGATGGAATAATTTTTAACTGCTATTATTACTTATTAAACAAATAACTTTGAAGAGTATAATATTCTTATGTGTCCCCAAAATAGACTGACAGCAAAATGTAATTCTAGAAAAATGAAGGCGTGAATGATATAAAAAGTTATTAGCTTTAAGCTGATAATTGTTAACTGTTTCCTGATAAAAATTATGTCACTGGGTTTGAACTTATTCTTCTGAAGATGGTCTATTTTTCTTTTTGGAGATAGAGTCTCACTGTGTTGCCCAGTTAGACATGAAGTCCTGAGCTCAAGCGGTCTTCCTCCCTCAACCCCCGAGGAGCTGAGGGGACACGTGTCCACCGCCGTGCTTGGTGCCTTCCTGTTCTGTGCAGCTGTGCAAAGTGTAAGGTCGTTTTCTGAGTGAGCGAGGTGTAAGGTCATTTTCTGAATGAATGAGGTATGTTGCAGAAAAGTTGTAGTATGTTAAAGATGTATGTTTCTAGGGTAGGTTTGTCATATTAACTTAAAAGACCTAACTAAAGGAAAACTAAAATAGCAAAAATAATGACTTCTGAGCACACCTGTGTTCATTTCTCAATCATTTGATTAATGTCCCTCTAGATCAGTGGTTCTCAACCTTCCTGATGCTGCAATGTATTTTCATTGTCAAAAGGGGTCGCGACCCACAGGTTGAGAACCGCTGCTCTAGGTGGTCTATGCAGTGAGCTTGTGTTTCATAATTTTATCCTCAGAGTCTAGACAGGGCGTGGCAGGTATCAGGTACTTACTAAATTGTTTTTGATTAACTGACTGACCTGCAGATGGAACAATTGGGTGTGCTGTCAAAGTTGGCACTGATGTGCGTCGAAGAGGAAAAATTTACACAGAGAGAGCTAAAAAGAGGCAGAGTAATTTGACTCAGAGCTGGCCGAGACTACCTAAACACCATCAACGTTGAAGAGAGCTTGATAAAAGGAGGTCTCGGAAAGTTCATCCAATAACTCAACGACTGTGTTTTACAGTTGAGGAAGTAACAAGGGGAGCAGCAATTCCATGTAATCACGACCAAAGGGGAAGAGCTCGTTGCTGAGGAGGAAACGGGGGCGGCCCTGGAGAGAGTGAGGTGCCCACTGACTCGGGCTTCACCATTACCTGACAGCCGGGCAGCGGCTCTGCGTGGACGGAGTCTAGACGTCACAGCCACGTGCACGTCCACTTCTCAGCTCTCTAGTGGAGCACCTGGTGGAGGTAACGACGACAGTGACCGTGGTGTTGATGTTGGTGGGGGAGGCACACCTGGGGAGGCCTGAGTGAGGATCACTGCGGGGATCCCTGTAAATTGACACTGTAAAGTTACAAGGTGCCTTACAGAGGTCTGATATTCCTGGATTTTTGGAAGAAAGGGGGAAAAAAAACTCATGTGACTGCATAAGAAGGCTGTCTGAAGAGCTCAGGTTGTAAAGTAATAGGAATGATAGGAGGGAGACCATTTTCCCAGAATAAAAACAGGAGGTGGGGGCCATAAGAGAAGACGCAGGAAGTTCATTTGATGAACTCCATAAGCTCCGGGGAAAAACAAGCCAGAGAAAACGCACACCCACAGACACACACATACGGACAGCCGCCAGGGACGGGGGCCTCGCAGCTCCTGCTGACACGGCAGAGATCATGAGATCCACAGGAGAACTCCAGCCTGACAATTCTTACTTCTTACCTTTCTTTCTTTCTTTCTTTCTTTTTTTTTTTTTTTTTTTGCAAAAGAATGAATTCCATGTTGAAGAGGAGACAAATGGTCTTGGGCTGTAAAGGGCAGGAAGACAGGGAAGGGGTAACTCTCAACATTCAGTCTCCCCCTCATGGCTGGGATTTGTCCCTCTACGTCTGTTCCAAGAAGTAAACATCTCTTTGAACAACCACATTTAAGATCTGAGGTTTCACCACATCTAAAGTCATATAATTCCTTTTTTGGTCAAGAATGGTCAGAAAATTCTGTTTGTCTTGCTTATGAGTTAAAACACACCTTCCCTTTGCTTTCATTAGCCTATATCCCATCTGTAGTAGACTCCAGAACTAATTTTCTTTTTAGATAAAAATTCTTTGTGTCTTTGAAGGTTGCTACTATGTCTCTTCTCCAATTAGAATAATCACTTCCTCAGGCTCAACACTCCCATTTTCCTCCAACGATTAGGTGGTTGAGTCCGTCCAGCATCCTCTGATAGTGTTTTGATTTCAACTAAATGCTCCTCTTGGTTAAAAGAAGTGGCACATGAGAAAAGTCCAATGCTCTTTCTTTAAAAGAGAATCTGTCAGACGTCAGAAGAAAGGAGCCCATTTCAAGTGTGGCCCAGTGAACATACAAGTCCACTTATATCTGTGCCTTTCCTTTTATGTTTTATTGGAAAAAATGGCCTTTCTTCTAAGACTAATTCCTCTATCAGCACTTTGGGTCACACCACTTGTGCTTCCTAGGAAAACGTTGTCAACAATCCCACCGCTTGTCTGCATTTTATTAACTTACGTGTTTATATTTCAAAATGCTAAGAGCACACAAATGGTTTTCGTTAAAGTCAGGGGCTTTGGTGCGCCCCTCACCCGAATGGTGACACGGTGGCCGTCAGGTCGGGTTTGGCCCCTCCCCTCGCCCTCCGCCCCACTTCATGATTTCCAGCAAACTTTACTTCTTTCTGTGCCCATGCATGCCCGCCAAGTAGCTCCAAATTATTAGAAAGTGAACATGTGGTGTTTACTTCTCCATTCTTGAGATACTTCACTTAGGATAATTGTCTCAAGTTCTATCCAAATTGCTACAAAAAACATGAATTCACTTCTTTGCACTGCGACTAGTACTCACTCAACGGTCATATCCACCACATTTTGTTAATTAGCTCATCAGCTGGGGGGCTCTTGTGTTGATCACACATCTTTGTCACCACTGCTCTTGAACACAGCACTGGACGTCTTAACAACACCACTCAGACAAGGTAAGGAAACCAAGGGCATCCCACTCAGGAAAGCACAGCCAAACTATCCCTTTTTGCCAATAGAAAACCCCTAGAATCTTTTACTAAGATACTCCTGCACAATTACTGATAATACCTTCACTGGAAACCATCGTTGCTGTTTCACCGACTGCCGTTTTCACAAGCAGGACTTTTCTCCTGTGTGTTGCTATGTCCCCACTGTCTGGGAGAACAGCAAATATTTTTGAATTAGTGAACTGTGAACATTCTGGCCTCAAAGATATGCTCCTGTCCTCTGCTCTTCACGCTCCCCCTTCCTTCTGGACCGTGGGCCTCCTGCTGCCCTCTCTGGCTCCATTTGGTCTAGTAACAGCTCCCCCTCGTCCTTGAAGACTTGACCTTGTCCTCCCATCAGGAGTGCTCCTGGCTTATCCCTGTAGGAGTTTGGTGCTCCCACGCTTGTGTTTTCTGTGTCCCTGCACTTCAGCACGTTTTATAACACATATCCACTTTCCTGTGTACTTGGACACACAAGGACAGGGACAAAGTCTCAGAATAGTGCCTGAAAAGTGTCAGGACTCAACACAGGCTCACTGGATGAGTCAGTAGTAGTGCTGGAGAAGTCCTCTGAACTGGTGCACAGACACACTTGTTCTCTTCAGTCTTCGGTGGTCATCCTTCTGAGACTGTGGGTTTGGGGGGAGGAACAGTAGTCCTCACTTAGAAGGACATACGCCCTTAACTAAGAGTGTGCAAGCACCACGCTCTCCTGGTAGATACACTGAGCACAGGAAGGAGGGGTTAAAAGAACCTCTCTGCTCTTGAAGTAGTTCTGCGTTTCCAGACACGTGATTTCCCAGACTGTTGACAGGACTTGACAGCATGTTTTTGGTGCAGAATCGTTGAGAAATCAGAGAGAACAAAATGGACCATAAATCTGCAGGTGCATAGTAGGCAAATACCATTTCCTTTTTCATAAAGAAAGCATGAAATTGATGTATGAAAAATTCCAGAATGTATTGTTATCGGATAGTTTTCAGGCTACTTGAACTGGAATTAACCATCATTAGCTCCTGAGGACAAGCCATGTGGTCACGAGGCTTCTGTGAGTGAGGGTCAGCAGAGTGTGCCGTGGAGGGCAAGGCTTTGGGGTGGTGCCTGAGTGTTAGAAGAGACTTTGATCTCATTCTTCCTGATACGGTTTTGGCCAGATTGGCCTACGTGATGGTGTGATGGGGAATTTATAATCGACTCAGGACTATTTCCCTGAAACCTTGACTAACAGATCAGCGCTGATCTGGAGGGTGGCTGGCAGCCTAACTCACATGCATTCCTCATCCTACATTGCTTAACACTTTTACTATAAAAGTGTAAATAAGAGTTTAAAATACCTAATTATCAAAGATGTAAAGCACAGATATTGGTGGAGGCATAGTTAATAGATTCTGAGAATCGGAATTCAAAATGACCATTTAGGCCAAAATTAATAGACCAAAACTCATAATATGGAAACTTAAAACTTTTTCCATAAATGAGAAACTTTTATCTCATTTACTCGACACTGAAGGGTGTTAATATTGCTAATAACACTCATTTATTCTATCCCTGGAATGTGCCCACTGCTCATTTATTCTTCCCAAACAATTTTTTGATATGAGTAACATTCCTCTATTTTACAGAAAAAATGTCTTCTCCAAGGTCATAAAGTGGCACTAGAGCTGGGCTTTACAAATAGATTAATCTGATGCTTAAGTTGAAAACTCTTTTTCCTACATGCTACTGGTTTTTCAGATAAAAGTACAAATTCTACATCGAAGTTCAAAAACTTAATTATGTGAGTACAAAATGGAGAAGGCTTGCTCTGGCAGACGTTCATGGGAGAGGTGTGAAGGGTTTTGTTTTCCTGTAAGCACCTGCCAGCCCCATCTGAACACAATGGTGGCTTTGGTGCCGAGTTCAGAACCAGGAAGGGCGAGGGTTACATGGAGCTCTCCCATGACAGAAGCGTGGTGCTTGGTTCTGGAACACTCATCCTAAGAGAAGCTCTGTCTATTTAGACAAGCCCAGAATAATTCAACCAGATTGGTGAACAAAGTTCATAGGAAAAATGATTACAGGAGCAACACACAGGAAGCTTGCTGCCTCTGGCTACTTACACTCAGAATCTGCACACCACAGGCCAGAAACTGTAGTTTACAGCGTTAATGCACTTAATCCTCACAATGATCTAGGGACATAGGTACAGTTGTTATTGTCTCTATTTTACAGATGAGGGAATGGATGTGAAGAAAGGTCATATACTTTTCCTCAGGGTCGTGTAGTCAAACATTCTGGAAGTCTGGCTCCTATTTTCAACTGGAAAAGGAGACCAGAGAAGGAATCATGTAAAATGGAAACAACAAATCAGAGGGGGCTCTAGAGGAGTAAAATTTGACTGCATCTCAGAAACCTAGTAAGTTAAATTATTTGAAAGAATATTGCCGAGTTCCCCGCCACCAGATGCTTTCAATCAGATATGTTTTGGGTTAGAAAATTTAAGTGATTTGCCCCCAAATTCCCATATCTAAAACGGTGCTGGAAAGGGCCAGGGATGGAGAGGTTTTCAAATCAGGCTTCCTGCAGTGTCCTGTGCTCTTTCCCAAGAAGATCAAGCACAGGCATCCTCAAACTGCGGCCCGCGGGCCACATGAAGCCGTGTGAATTGTATTTGTTCCCATTTTGGTTTTTACTTCAAAATAAGATATGTGCAGTGTGCGTAGGAATTTGTTCATAGTTTTTGTTTTGTTTTTTTTTTTTTTTAAACTATAGTCCGGCCCTCCAATGGTCTGAGGGACAGTGAATTGGCCCCCTGTTTAAAAAATTTAAGGACACCTGATCAAGCATATGGATTTTTTAAACAAGTAATCGAACAAAAAAGGATTTCAACCCTGTTTCTTGGGTCATTAGCTCAACAAATATTACTGAGCATTAAAACCTGCATAATGCTTGGTGGCAAAGTCTTCAAAAGAGATCAAGAAAAACTCTTGTCCTATCCTGGAGGGGGTCAGGGTTGGATGAGGAGACAGATCTGAGGAAAGGTCACTACAGTCAAGTGAGGGAAACTTGAGCATTAACTCACCTAGAGTGTACATTTTCCTCCTTCTGTTAACTGAATTTTTATTGTCATCAATGTCCAGATCTAGTCAACAAATGCCTGACCATTACCTCTTGTGCTCCAGGTGAACAGGTGAACTCTATGCCTGTGGGACCCCAGGCTTTGTGAAGCGGGGGACAGGGCCAGGCGTGGTCAGGAGGACAGGTGAACGCTGTGCCTGTGGGACCCCAGGCTTTGTGAAGCGGGGCACGGGGCCCGCCGTGGTCAGGAGGACAGGTCAACGCTGTGCCTGTGGGACCCCTGCCTTTGTGACGCG
>CAUYPK010061131.1:0-45587 GCA_963574355.1 Loris lydekkerianus
ATCAAGTTGCTCGTGTCTGTTAGAGTTTCTTTTATAAATTCAGGCACCTAGATACATAGATATTAATAATTGAAATCTCATTATATTGAGTATTACCCTTAACAAATATGAAGTGACCATTCTTATCCTTCCTTACTTTTGTTGGTTTAAAGCCTATTGTGTCTGCAAATAGAATTGCAACACCTGCTTTTTTCTGATTACTATTTGCCTGAAATATGGATGACCATCCTTTCACCTGAGTCTATATTTATCTTTTAAAGTAAGATGTGATTCATATATGCAGCAAATATCTGGCCTGAGTTTTTGTATCTAGTCAGCCAACCTGTGCCTCTTTAGAAGACAGTTTAAGCCATTCACATTAATAGAGACTATTGATAACTCTGGTAAAATTTTGGGTATCAAGTTTTTCAAAAGTCCAGTGGACATTTTTAATCCTTTTGCCACTGTGAAAGTTGGAGTTTGATCAAAAGTTTCTGAGTGAGTTTACTTTTGTGGTAGAGGATTGGGCTGGTCATTATGGAGGCTAGGTCTGAGAATATCCTGAGGAGCTGGTTTGGTTTATGGCAAATTTCTTCAACATATGAATGTCATTAAAGTATTTAATTTCTCCATCATAAATGAAACTCATTTTAGCTGGGTACAGGATCCAGGGTTGAAAGTTATTTTGCTTTAGGAGATTAAAAGTCAATGACCACCCTCTTCTGGCTTGAAGAGTTTCAGCAGAGAGATCTGCAGTCATTCTAATATTTTTCCTTTTGTAGGGAATGGATTTCTTACATCTGGTTGCTTTCAGAATTTTCTCCTTCATATTAAGTTTAGTGAAGTTAATTATGATATGCCTGGGGTATGTCTTATTCAGATTGAGTTGTTCTGGGGTTCTGAAGCTATCTACTATCTGAATTTCAGAATCTCTTGGCATGTCTGGAAAATTCTCTTTCATAATTTCATGGAGAAAGGCCTCTGTGCCTTATGAACCCCCTTCATCACTTTCAGGGATTCCAATGAGGTGGATATTTGCCTTCTTCGAATTATCCCAGAGCTCTCTGAGAGAATGATCCGTTTTTGCTCTCCATTTCTCTTCCTCTTTGAGAGTTTGGGAGCATTCAAAAGCTTAATCTTCAAAGTCAAGAAATCCTTTCTTCTGCTTGATCCACTCTGTTACTGAGGGATTCTACTGTATTTTTTAGATCTTTGAGGGCTGCAAACTCTTGCTTCAGTAGGTCAGAATCTTTGGTGGTTTTGTCTTTAAATTCATTAAATTCTTGAGACAACTTTTGAATTTCTCCTCGAATTTCTAATTCCAAATTTTCCTCCATTCTATTAATCTTGTTTGCAATCCAAATTCTGAATTTGATTTCTGACATCTCAGCAAGCTGTTTATAAATGGGATCTTCAGTTCCATCTGCCATATCTTTATTGGGGGGGGGGGGGTTGATCTATTCTGGTTTTTTATATTACCAGAATTTTTCCACTGATTCCGTTCCATGATTGTTTCACACCATTTGACTTTTCCCCTGGAGCTTTGTTGAGGACCCGTGCAGTGCTATGGCCTGAGAAACTGGGGACCTGCTTGGTGTGGTGGGGTTAAGTGGTTATGTCTTGTTTTCAGCTGGCCCGTGTCTGACCCTAGTGAAACAGTTACTCTGTATTGAAGACTCAGCTGTGGAGAAATACCAGCAATTACATCACCCCGCCCCCCCCACCTCCACAGTTAACAATTGGAAAAGGAAAATGAAACCTTCCTACAGCCACACACCAAGGGCACCACTTGGATAGTTCTTGGGTGATTGGCTCAGTTCAAAAGGTCCAAATTAGTTGTATCAGTCAGCACCTGTCTCAGGTGGAAGCGTTTAAAAGGTCTCTGGCAACTGGATCGCAGGGGTCTGCTGACAACTCAAATATGACGTGCTCTGGTGCTCCGTGAGGTCAGGAGGACCCACCCAACAAATAGATTAGTCTGGGAAGATTGATGCTTCCTTCCCCACCTTGCAACTCTGTCACACCCAGTCACTGATAACCCTGCAGGGCTGTGACCCAGTTGCCTCCAATGAGTAGATACTCCAGGAGATTGCACCTGCCTGAATCACAAGAAAATCTATGTCTGCTCAGCCAGGCCACTGCTCTCTGCCTCTATCCAGTAGGGGAGGTGAGGCCTGACAACCTCAGGCGCTTGATGGAGGCTGGGGGGTGTTCGCTCCGTTCTAGCCCCGCCCCTGATTAATGTTACTGACAGAACAGAACAACTTTGTGGGAATTTATTTTTGTCCCTGCTAAATTACCCTGAAGAAGAGAAGCTGTTTTGAGTTCCCAGAACCTGTGCCTCAGGCCCTGTCTTTGTTCCTGCAGGTTTGTATTCACAGCACTGTTAGCTGTCATTTCTAGCCTCCTGCCTTCCTTTGTCTATAGGCTGATGATCCCCTGAGGGCTGGGTGCATCTTAGGCTCAGTAAAGAAGTCCTCTGGGTCAGCCCCACCCTGGGAATCTCCTGACTCTGCGCGTGCATTTTCTAGTCCCCGTGCTCCACCCAGGCTGGTACCGCCTCAGGCAAACCCTTTACTCTTGGGGCCTGCGTTTCTGTCCCAGATTTATTCTGCGGTGGTTGCCACCTGAGAAGATGCCCAGCCTCCTCTAGTTGCCCGGAGAGACAGGGGGTGTGACTTTGGAATATCCGGGGGTGAGCCCTATTGTTGCCAAAAACGGCTGATGCTCTGCCCCTCGGGGCACTGCCAACCATATTTTCTTTATCCACTCATGAATTGATGGGCACTTAGGTTGATTCTACATCTTTGTAATTGGAAATTGTGCTACAATAAACATTCAAGTGCAGGTGTCTTTTCAATAAAGTGATTTATTTTCCTTGGGTAGATACCCAGTAGTAGAATTGCTGGATCAAATGATAAGTCTATATTTTTTGAATTTGAGGAATTAGGGAGCATTTTATGCATGCCCAACACTGTGGTGGGTACTAGGAATGTAAAGATATATTGTCACGCCTGTAGCACTTTGGGAGGCAGATGCAGGTAGATCTTCTGAGCTCAGGAGTTCGAGACCAGCCTGAGTAATAAGCAAGACCCTGCCTCTAAAAATTAGCCAGGTGCTGTGGCAGGTGCCTGTAGCCCTAGCTACTTGGGAGGCTGAGGCAAGAGAATCACTTTGAGCCCAAGAGTTTGAGGTTGCTGTGAGCTGTGATGCCACAGCACTTCACCATGGGCATTGAAGTGAGACTCTCTCAAAACAAACAAACCAATCCACAAATGATGTATTGGACAGGATAGGCTAGGATTGTGCTACAGTAACAAGTTACCTTTAAAAATCCCAGACATGTAACACAATCAAGTTTTTGTTTTGTTTGGTTTTCTCATTCATGCTACACATCCAGTGTGGATCAGCAGAGGGTGCGTCTTGGTATAGCCACTCAGAAATCCAGGTTGATGTGGTGTTTTCTATCAATGCGGTGGGGCACTCAGTAACTGGTGAATTATCATGCCAGCTTTTCTTTGCTTTTGCTCTGAAATGCCATGTAACAGCTCATGAGCCAGAATTAGTCACATGGCCCCAATTAACTTGCTGTCCTTGGAGAGCTTGCATTGTAGAGGCTGGGATCAGACACATTATTTCATAAATAATAATTTAATAATAACTGAGGGGTGGAGGCTACAAAAGAGAATTCAGGGTCTTGTGAGAGTATCCACCAGTAGACCCAATGCCTTGTAGATGGTCTGGAATGGCTTCCCTCTGGAGAGTTAGTTTTTTTTTTGTTTGTTTTTTTTTTGAGACAGAGTCTTACTTTGTTGCCCTCAGTAGAGTACTGTGGCGTTATAGCTCACAGCAACCTCCAACTCTTGGGCTTAAGTGAGTCTCTTGCCATAGCCACATGAGTAGCTTGTATAATGTATAAGATTGCCTACCACAATGTCTGACTATTTTTTGTTGCAGTTGTCACTGCTGTTTTAGCTGACTGGGCCCAGCTTCGAACCTGCCACCCTCAGTATATGGGGCCAGTGCCCTACCCACTGAGGCACAGGTGCCACAGGAGGGTTAGTTATTTCAGAAGAGACCTGAGGAGATTCACAGGAACTGATCAGGTAAAGAGAGAGAATGAGGCACCCAGCCGTCTTACAAAGGCAAATCATATTTGCCTTTCTCTTGGGCTACAACTGTAAGTTCTTTGAAAATAGAACTTTTTTCAAAGAACTTACAGTTGTAGCCCAAGAGACAAGAAATGAGTAGAAATAGTAACAATGCCAGTTAGTCAGCAATGACAGCTTATGAAATTGAGCATGTGCTGCGGGATAGTGCTTTCTGTGTGTTGTCTCATTTGGTCTGACCTCACAATAGGTTTAGAAACATATTACTCACCAGTTGTCTGGGCAGAACTTGATCTTGTGTGCATACCTCAAGTTCGTGACCTTTATCACTATGGGCTACTCCCTCTGGAATTATTGCTCAGTGACTAACCAGCTTAGCTCAGGGGTCAGTGACTGCCAGGGTAGAAGAGAAAGCTTACTCACTTTTAGGCTGATCTTCCTCTGTCTTAGGCTGGTGAGTCACTGAATCTTTCTGGACCTTAGTTCATCATTAAAATGAGAACATTTCATTGATCAGAGAATGAAATGTTTAAAACAATATTTTAATGTAGTAAATATATTTAAAAAATATATAATTCAATATATAAAGCAAATAGGCTTTTTGGTAGCTTGGAGAGGATTCCCAAATTTCACATCCCCTCTAGCAAACCCAGGAACCCTCTGGGGAGCCTGGCACATGATTAATGCTTAGTTAGCTACTAGACCAATTAAGACTACTTCTAGCTCTCAAGATGCCAAGTGTTACCAGGATTATAGTTGGCTCTGGCTATTTGATGATAAGGTTGGACTGCTTTCTTCTCCCTTTGTGGTGGGTAAAATAATGCTCCCACCCATCTCAAAAAATGTTCACACGTTAATCCCTAAAACCTGTGAATATGTTACCTGCCATGGCAAAGTACCATGGCAAAAGGGACTTTGTAGATAAGATAAAGATCTTGAGATGAGAGGATCACACTGGATTACCTAGGTGGACCCAATGTAACCTCAAAGGCCCTTAGAAGAGGGGCACGTGATTGGGAGAAGATGTGAAGATGGAAACAGAGAGCAGAAACAGAGATCTGGAGATGCTGCTAGACTGGAAGATGGAGAAAGGAAGCCCCAGATGAGGAATGTGGGCAGCTTCAAGAACCAGAAAAGGCAAGGAAACAGATTCTTTCCTAGCACCTCCAGAAGGAATGTAGCTCTGTTGACACTTTGACTTTGCCTTGTAAGACTCATTTTGAACTTCTGACATGTAGAATTTCTTTTAAAGCCTCCAAGTCATGGTGATTTGTTACAACAGCAATGGGAAACTCATGTGTCCCCTGAGACAAGCATCTACCCCACACCACAAGAGGGTTGTGTCTCCTCTAATGGTGGAACCACCAATGGTTGCTTCCCCTCACCGAGGGCCACCATGTGTCAGCCGCTGTGCTTGACACGTTATTTTTCTGATCTCATTTGACACACCGAACAGTCCTGTAACTAGAGACTGTCATGTCCATTTAATAAAAATGAGGGAACTGGGACTCTGAGAGGCTGCATCACCAGCTCAAGGTCACACAGGGAGAAAGTGTGTATGTGTGTTTTGGAAGGGCTTTGAAACAAATCCAAGTTTATATGGCTCTGAAATCAACACTTTCCTCTTCTGCCTTTGTAAGACATCATTTCTGGAGGGTGCTGGGAGGTGTCCAGGCTCCAAGCATGCACACAGCTCCTCTTGCAAAGTCAGACTCCAAACCTACCCTAATTGCTGTAGAATGTTGGCATCTTTATGGGTATATTGGTGTGTGGAAGGAGAGTAGAGTTTTGCTCTGTTTAATTTCCTCTGGGCAGCACGTTCCTTGGGAAGCTCAATTTTCTTCCCTGAAAATGGAAAGGAACAAACCTCCCCACTGCTCCTTAAATTTCTTTTGGGACAATTACTGTTTGATGTGCAGAATTTTCCATTTAAAAGAAGGAGACAGGGAGAGCAGAGTGATTGCTCCTAGCTGGAGCGCAGAACCAGGCTTATTAGGAAGCGGAGCAAACTGATCTCTCATGAATGTGGGGTCCTGCAGTGTGAATATTCATGGAGCTTAAAAAAATCAATGAATGAGCAAACAGATATAATTATAACATGAAAAACAAAAGTCAGTATGCCCTTTTGAAATGTGCTTTGCTAATTTCTTTTGGTAAGCAAGATTTAACATAATTTTTAATATTTATTGATTGTTTCTGATTACAAAGTCATAGATACTCATTTTGGAAATGTTGGAAAATATGGAAAAAGATCAAAAAGGGCAGTCACCTTAGATCCCACCAATCAGATCAAAACCCAGTTGACATTTTAGAGTATTTTTTTTCCTATGACTCTTAATGAGACCATTCAATTTGGGGTGTATATATTTTTCCACTTAATGTTATGTTGTGGATATTGCCTGATACCATTAAAAAGTCTTGTAGCACTGGAGGCAGACAGTGTGGTAATAAAGAGCTTTGTTTCCAACATATGCAGATGGGGTTGGAATCCCAGCCCCACATTGCCAGCTGAGACCATTTAACCTAGGGGTTCTTTCAGTTCACACATCCCTTTGAGACAAGAATCTACCCCAAACCACAAGTCTGTCTCCCAGGGACATTTGGTAATTTCTGAAGATATTTTAGGTTGTCACAACTTGGTGAGGTTTGGGGAGATTGTTACTGGCATCTAGTGTGTAGGGGCCAGAGACGCTAAGTATCCTATACATATCCAGCAAAGAATTATCTGATCCAAAATGTCAAATTCTGAAGTCAATCCTGACTTAACTTCTCTGAGCTTCGGTTTCCCTACTTGTCAAATGGAGGTGACTTATAACTACCATAGGTTTATTGTGAGGCTTAAGTGACAGTCCCATTAACGAACTTGGCAGAGTGTTAGGCATACACTAGGAGCTCAATGAATGTTAGCTACTGTTCTTAATTATTAATATATTAATAGTATTTATTATGAAATATAGAAAATATAAAAAAATAAAATACCAGACCCTTAGCTAGACAGGAGAGGTATAGAGGGAAGTATAATGTACACACAATCCTTGCTATTTTAGTTAGCAGTCATTCGTTACAAGAAACAAGCTACTTTGACTAACTCAGGAAAGGGATGTACTTCAGAATCTTGGGGACTCATGAAAACTGGAACATGGAAACCACTAGGAACAGCGCAGCCCCCCCTTTGTTTCCCAGGATATTTATGACCTCCCTTCTCTGTTTTTCTACATCTGCTTTTTCTTGGGTGATCCTTTCTGTCTATCTAGCCTCAGTTTTATATTACTTGGTTACTCCTGTGTGCATCACAGGCAAGTGATGGGGGGAGGGAGAGAGAGACAATATGAATGAGAATCTAACCCGTTATTGATCAGAAACAGGGATTGGCTTTTTTGGGTCATGTGTCCAGCCCTGGTCCAATCAGCTGTGACTATGGAAGGAAGGGGGCAGGGTCAACTAAATAAATATGGTTGCCTGGAGCTGAAATAACAAATTGAAGAAAAGACATTTTGAAGAAAAGACCCCTGAAACGTGTCTACTGAAAGAGTTAAGTGTAGTTAGGGAACATCAGCAGTGATGGCAGATCTCAGAGTAGAACACAGGAACCACTGCTCTTAATTTATCACATCATTCTCTCTTCCTTTGTTGCTGCTGCTCTTCCTGAGGTCTTTTGGAAAATGGGTCCTTGAAGAAATTCCCGGAGATCAGCTTCTGCCTTTTGGGGATCCAGGAAGAGTCTGGCCATTTTCCAGCAAGGCAATTTGAAATTCTGCTTCTGAACCACATCACTTCTTCCTTGTCATCTTTCTGTCTCCCCTTCTCTTCCTCATCCTTTTCTTATCCCAATGGAAGCCTAATGGACACAGTGCATTTTATGCACCCTAATACATTAGGGGCACATCATTGTATTCAAATGATTGTAATCATTTTTAATGATTGTAATTTACTGGCACAATAGGCCAAGATTTATATGACACATTCCCTTCAGGTGGACATTTAGGTTGCTTCCAATCTTTCTCCTTTATTTTACTTTATTTTAAGACAGAATCTCACTCTTTTGCCCAGGCTAAAGTGCCATAGTATCAGCCTAGCTCACAGAAACCTCAAATTCATGGGTTCTGGAGATCCTCCTGTCTCAGCCTTCTAAGTAGCTGAGACTTCAGGTACCTGCAACAACACCAGGCTAATTTTTCTAGTTTTAGTAGCGACTGGGTCTCACTCTTGGCTCAGGCTGGGCTTGAATTCCTGAGCTAAAGTGATCCTCCTGCCTCAGCCTCCCAGAGTGCTAGGATTACAGGCATGAGTCACTGCACCCAAGCCTCTCCATTATTTCAAAAAGTGCTTTGATGAACATCCTTGCAGGTAATTCATTGTGGGGATGCATTTTTGAAAGAAGGGTTGCTGTTCAAAGAGTCTGCCCATTTAGAACATCTGATATTTGCCCACAGGGATGCTTTCTAAAATAACATGCTATGCATCGTGATTTCATTACCCAGGGCCAGAAAATTCTTCAGGGTTTGGTCATAGCTATTGGTTGTTGTTCCCACCATGACAACATGCTGTGGCCTTATCCCAAGCAGATGTTGCTACAAAGGTCAGCCCAAGTAAATCCCATCATTAGCTTGCCAGGCCTCTGCTGTTGGGCTGAGGGGCAGGCAGAGCCAATTTCTTCTCAATGGGTAGGAACCAGAACACAGTTGGTTCCTAGCCTTGAACAATTAATCATAAACAGAGAGAGAGCTAAGTCCAGGAAAAATGGTTTATTTACAGCTCAATACTTCTTTTAGCCCCAGGTACATTTTGCAATTGCTTTTCATATTCTGTCCTCACACCTGGTCTCTCTTCTAAACACCACCTGAATCAGGAGGAGGAGGTCAGGTGCAACACATTGGATTGGTCCTGCTTTGAGATGTTCATGGACTACATTGCCTTTTGCTTTTGTAGCCTTGGCTTTGTGGCTGGGGGGAGGTGAAAAGCCCAAGACAGATGAACTGTGAAACTTTTACCCACACCCAGTTCTACTGGAAGCTCCTTTTTAGCAGCAAGACTTTAGCAGCAATGCACCCAGACCTTAAAATAGAGAGGTGCGGATAGAAGATAGAAGGAGGACTTCCCCTGGCATGATATCACAAATGAGACTGCTAGAGTGTCCAAGGAGAGCTCCTGTACCCCATAATCAATCAATCAATTCAACAAGTGTATATTGGATGTCTATGAGCCAGGCATTGGCTAGGCCCTGAGAATGTTGCAGGGCAACCCCCTGGGAAGCAGACTCGAGGCAGAGAGTAGCATGCAGCAGATTTATTAGGTAGAGCTCTTGGATCAACACCTGTGGATGGAGGGACTGAAGGGAGACAGGGCAGAGGGCGACACTGAGCTGAGATTCAGTCTAAATGGAGTCCTCAGCCGACACTCTGGGGAGTTCTGAACCTGGGTGATCTTTTAGGACGTGATCATGCCAGCTAGTCATTGGAGGTGGATAGCGCTGGGAAGTAACCTTGGGTAAAAGAGCTCTTTACAGGCAATCCCTGGAGGGGACTGAGAGCTGAGGGCAGCATGCCCAGCAGTTGGGTGAATAAGTTTAATCCCCAAGGAGCCCTGGGTGGTGTGTCACTGTGCCACTACAGCCCTCATGGTAGTCACAATGTAGTTGAATAGTGAGTGGTGTGGTTTGGATGCACTCCAAAGCAGGGCATGAGACAAGGACTTGGGTGTAGGTAGTTTATCCAGGAAGTGATCCCAGAAAGCCAGAACAAGAGAGTGGGGAGAATGAGTTGGGAAGGACAAAGAGATAACAGAGGACGTGTTTTTGAGCAGCAGGTCAGCAGAGTGGGCAGTCCTCTGAGGAATCAAGGAGAATAATGCATTTCAGAAGTATCCCGAGGATGGAAGTACCCACTGACTTCTATGCCTCTTTGGTTAGTGTTGTGCTGGGGGCCTGCCCCCCCTCCTGCTCCCATACTTACAGAATGCACCTGCAGAGGACATTTCTGTAGCTTTGGGGAAAGCTTTGAGACTTAAAATCCCCAAATTTACCTTTCTGATTCTACCCTTTGCCAGGGTTCTCAGGCTTACAACTTCCACTTGCATGGATGTGTTTGAGATCGTATCAAACTCACCATCTTTCTCATTTCCCCAGATTCCTTTCTAATTGTCCCTGTTTCTGCTCAGGTCACTAGCTTGACTGTTCAGGTTTTATAAACCTCAGAATCCCAGCATTAAGGATTCCTTGAGTTCCTCTCCCTGACCCCCTTCCCCAAAGCTGGAAAACCTCTTAACTCCACTCTCTGCCACTGCTGGAAACGTCCTAGCGAAGAAAGCTCAATCCTCAGCAAAGATCCTCTCTTTTTTAAGAACACCTTTGGTTTTTTTCTTATTTCACAGCTTAGTCATGTGAATTGTAGGGGAAAAAATTTTTAAATACAGAAAAGCATAAAAGAGAATAAAAAACTACCAGTAATACTGTCCCCCTGCCAGCTACTATTAATATTTTGGTATTCAAAAATACGTGTATAAAAGAAAGAAGTTACATCGTGACTTTTTTTATGTCGTTTTTCACTGAAAATGACATCATGAATATTCCCCCATTATAAATACTCTTCTAAATTATTTAGAATAATTTTTATTTTTAAAAATAATTTTGTCTACAAAAGGAGAAATGTGTTCATTGTACAAAGGTCAAACAAGGAGAATCAGGGAACTCCTTCCTCTCTCTCCTCCCTCCTGCTTTTCTTTTGGGGGGAAGAATTTGATATTTCACAGAAAGCATTTGTTGGCATTCTTTATGCTTATATTCTGGATTGATTTTTTTTTTTTTTTAATGAATTATATAACCTTTTCAAAGTTTAAGGCATGGAGAGGTTTTAAACCAGCTCTTTGCGGCTATTCCATCCCCCTCCAACACCCCGTCCTGGGGCGAGGAGGGGCGAACCGCTCTTAAGGTTTCCAACCTGCTTTTTTATGGCTCAGGCAGTTTCGCTTTTTAAGGGCGGTTATGATGGTTGGAAAGCTCTTCTTTATGTTGTGCTGAAAACTGCTTCTTGTCCTTCACTCTTGGCTCCAGGCTTTCTTTATGAACCTAATGAAAAAGAAAGCAAAAACCACAAATGAACAAACAAACAAAAGAAAAAGCAAAAATAAACAAAAATCCAATCCCTTTGTGTATTTTGATATGCCCTGCACCCCTACTCCCGGAGAGCTGATCTTTAGAGGCTGAATAAGGTTGAGAGCATGGCTGTGCAGCCCGACACCCTGGGTCGATTGCCTTAGTCCTCTCAAGCCTTGGTTTCCTCTTCTGTGAAATGGGAATAATAGCAGTACTTTTTTATACCTACCTCATGATATTGCTGCGGGGATTAAATGAGCCTGGCAGGTGCTACCATCAATTATCTGCAGGGTCTGGAGTCTCCTTGGAGCTGAGGAAAGTGGTGATTTTCTCCCCTGGATGCGGAGACTTGTATCTTTGACTGAGAGCCCACTTCAATGATTAGCATTGCTTGTCTGCCTGTGGCTGCAAAGCTGAAATTGGGAGACTAGCAGGAAGAGCACAGGGGACAGATGTGGGACCAGGGTGTGGGAGGCAACCAAGTGTGGAATGATGAGAGAGGGTGACAGAAACAAGTGACTTCTGGCCTGACAGCTGCTGCTCCTGCCCTTGGTGTTTGGATAAACCTGGACAAGCTGTTTAAGCTTCATTTTCTCATCCACAAAATGGGTTTGATGACGTGATAAGGAATAATGTGCCCTATCTCAGAATTATTCAGCTCTTATTTGGTGGCCCTTACCTTCTCTCCTTTCATCCTCATAACGATCCTGTGAGGCAGAAATGAACATCCCCATTTTACAGATGAGGTCACCGAGGCGCAGGGGGATGAGACACTTTTCTGGGATCTGCACGCTCAGAATGTGGTAGCACTGGGATTGGAACCCAAGCAAGCTCCAGAGCCTGAGATCTTAACAACCTTTCAGGCTAATTAGGTGAAGCTTCTCAATAAATATTTGATGCTGCATCTGTTCTTTAATTCTTACACAAACACTGATTCATTGTGCCCCACAAAGTCGCCCAGTAGGTGGGCAAAGATTCTCTTCTCTGAAGGGCTGGTGGGTACCCCTGCTCCATGTTAAGTTCATTGGAGAACTTGTTAAAAATAACAATGCCAGGACGCACACCAGAGTTTCTGATTCCATTACTCTGGCTTGGAGCCCCTCCCTATGTGGGGAGTTTTAGTAAGCCCTCTGGGGCCAGGCGAGGTGGCTCATGTCTCTAATCCTAGTACTTTGAGGGGCTGAAGTCAGGGGATTGCTTTAGGCCAGGAGTTTGAGATCAGCCTGAGCAACAGTGAGAACCCCTCTCCACCCAAAATAGAAAAATTAGCTGATAGTGGTGGCACTCGCCTCTAGTCACTGCTACTTGGAAGGCTGAGGCAGGAGGATTGCATGAGGCCAGGAGTTCAAGACCAGCCTGAGCAACATAGGGAGAACCTGTTCTGTAAAAGAAAAGAAAAATTATCCAGGCATGGTGGTACCTGCCTATAGTCCCAGCTATTCAAAAGGCTGAGGCAGGAGGATGGTTAGATCCTGGGAGTCTGAGGTTGCAGCGAGCTCTGATGACTCCACTGGACCCTCAACCCCAGATGACAGAGCAAGAGCCTGTCTCAAAAAAATAAATAAAAGGATCCTGGGCGATTCCAAGCTGTAGGCAAGGTTGTTGGGGGCCTAACACAGTCAACTCCTCCTCTCCTCCTAAGACAAAAACACAAAGAATCTGGCTAGCCCACCCCCAAAAGTTCGTGCCAAAGGACCCTAACCTTCCAGGCAAGCTGTGAAATTTGCCCACTCACTATAGCCCCATAAAAAGGGGTCTCTAACTGCCCCCAGGTGCAGATGCCACCTTTGCACTGCCCAGGTGGGTCATGCTGCCCTTTCAATAAACCTGGCCTGAACATCTCCTCTGCAGCCTCATCTCTGACCTGCTTCCACCCCTCAAGGGTTGAGAACATGGACCTAGAGAGCATCAGCCTTATTCACTGAGCTAATTAATGCCTGTTGGACCTTCCTGGGTGCTAGACACTGCGCCCACTCATTCAATCCTGGAGCGATCACTGGTTTGCTAGGGGTCCCCCCTTGAGGTCAAATGAGGACAAAACAGGATGGTTTGGCACCCTGCGGATTTGATCCTGGAACCGAATGTTTCTTATTGACTTAATTTGCTTATTTCACAGGAAATCTCTGAAGAAACTGAGGCCTGGAGAGTATCAGTCACAAGGTTAGTAAACAGTGGCTGCAAAGTACTTCTGAATCCACGATTTCAATCCCTACCAAGACAACCTGTAATATAAGGGTTTTTACAGACAGGGAGAATGAGGTTCAGGGAGGGTAATGACTTTCCCATGGTCAGGGGCTACAGAACTAGATGAGAAGTCTGATTTTCTGACTCCCAGTTCACCACATGGCATCTGTTAGGCTGTGTGGAAGAACAAAACCTGTTCCTTTGCACAGGCTTAAGGTTCATCTGATTTGACAGGCTTTGCATCCTGCAGCAGAAATCGGGGCTCTCAGCTTTCCTCCTTGGGAAGCTGAGAGTCTTGCTGTGACCCCTTTGTCCTGAGGCCAGGGGAATGTGTGTTAGAAAGGCCACAATGATTACTGGCAGTCAGGTGCTGTTCATTTAGAACATCTGCCCTCAGGTCCCCGAGGCCAGCTCCATCTGAGGACATACAACAAGGCACTGTCAGATTCTGAAAACAGCCTCTTGCCCTCTGGGGAGAGATCTGGACAGGGCTGAGCCGGATGGTGAAATGTCATCCGAGGTGCAAAGCAATAGGGACATGTAGGCTGCCTTACATGGAAAAATCTTTTGGCATAATCTGGTGTTCTTGGGAAAGGTGTGGGGAGAGAAATGTGAAATATAGGTAGCCTGGCATCTCAACTCAAGGCAGCCAGATTTAGTATTTTTTGTAAGCCCCAGAAGTGACCAGCTGGGTGCTCCAAAGAGCAGGGAGGGGACCCCCTGCCCTGCAGCAGTTCAGCAGACTGCTGCACTGCCATGGGGACAGATTTGCATATTTGAACATCAGTGTGGCACTGGCATCATACATTTGCCAACTTTAGGAGGTACAAGGACATACTTTAAAAGTGTTAATCGTTATGGAGTTTTGTGAATATAATGAGAAAAAACAACATTATAACCATATGCTAAAGCAGAAGTTCTGGGAGGGCAGGGGCTTTCTCTGTTTTGCTCACTGCTGTAGCTGCCTGCCTAGGACAGCACCTGGCTGGTAGCAGTGCTCAATAAATATATGAATGCAGCTCCCAGCACATGTGTGGTTTTACCAGGAAATGGAATGTGAACTGAAATTTGGAGGACGGGCAGGATTTAGAAATAAATAAGTCAGATTAGGGGATGTGGAGGAGAACCACTTCAGGTGGGGGATAGGGCCTAAGAAGAGGCTAAGGAGGGAGGATAACATGGCCCCCACAAGGTAAGCTAGTACCTGCCGCAAGCTACCACCAGGCCCACTGCTGAGCACTTTCCTTTAATTAGCTGATTACAGTCTCATAAGGATCCTTTTAGTATCTCCCTTTTACACAAGAGGAAACTGAGGCTGGGAGCAGCGCAGTGACTTGCCCAAGGACAGTTGTAGCCCTGATTTGGGTCTTCCTCAGAGTCCTGCAAGGCCGCAGGGTCTAAGGCCCATGTGGGGGCTCCATGGCAGGTGGGACTCCTGTCCCAGGCTGCCCGAAGCCCACTGCTGCTTCGGCTTGGGCGGTGAAGGCCCCGCGTCCCTTGTGCTCTCCTGTCCTGCGGGAGCCCACTCGGCACACACCGGCCTGCTCCCAATTTAACCTAGCCGCTGTTTTCACAGGTTTCCATTTTTAGCTCCCTGGACTGGAACGCAGTGTTCAATGCACTGTAAACTTGCATGTCAGTTTGATTATACGAGAGAGGCGTGTGTGGGCTCAGGCTCTCTCGTTTCCGTGTCTAATAATAACCCTCCGGATCCTTTCCTCTTTTCTTTCAAGGCCCTCAAAGCATTTCATATGCAATGTCCCATTTAAGCTTCCACTTCCCCAGAGAGGCAGCTGGTGGCTATTGTGCAAAAGGGCTCCCGGAACTATTCAGTTCTCTTCCAGCAGAAAGGGTTATAGTCACCTGTGCCTTAAATATGAGAAAAATGGAGTCACAGGAGACTGGAGAAAAGTACTACAGGGAGCCGGTGTTTAATGAACACCCAATATGTGCATCTTACCTTACCAACCCTGGAAGATGCATCTGTAAATTATCCTTTTTTATGAATAAAGAAAATAAAGGCTTAGAGACATCCAGTTGTTCAAGGTCACCCAGCTCCTAAGTGATGGACTATGAATGTGACCCTAGATTTGCATCTAAGTCCTTGTATCATTATATAGAATGTTCAAGAAACAGAGGCACAGTCAGAATCTTAATTCTTTTGGCTCCCAAGCAAGCCAGCTCTGTTCCTTTCTTACAATTTACATGAGAAAATTATAAACTGGAAGGACTGTTTTTCATCAGTCATGACCATCTCTGTTTGAAAGTAGAAAACTACTCTTTTGCTTTGCCTTCCATTCCCAACATTCATTCACTTATTCACTTGGGAAACATTTACTTCTCCATGTTCTGTGCCAGGTAGCCTGGGCATGAATGGGATGAAGACACAATCCCACTCAGAGTTACGCTGAAGCAGAGAAGTCTTGCTAAAACTCCTTTATAATCTGGGGTTTACAAGCGATGCCACCTCTTTGAGTCCCAGTGTTTCATCTTTAGAATGGGGATAATAATGGCTCTGAATTCACAGGGTTGCTGTGAGATAAGGCTGTGTGGAGAGCATAAATATCTGAGAGCCAAGGAGGAGATCAACTTCCAGTAGAGCAGAAAGGGTCATGAGGGGAGTTCGGGAAGAAGGACGTGCCTCATTCAATGCTGCTGGGATATTTCTATGAAGGTGGTCACCAACACTGTTGGGCTGGCTAACTAGAGGGCAATATCCTGTCCCACACATTGGCTGTCTCAAGGAGGTTAGAAAGTTGAGTTTATTTAGAACAATTTAAATCAATTAAGTACCTACTTGGCATAGAGAGGCTCTGGAGAACACATAACTGGGTTCAAGTCCAAGCACTGCCACATGACTTTGGGATAGCCAGATGGAAAATGTACAGAAGGGGTCAAAGGGATCCATGGGCATCTGATTGGGCACTAGGACGATTTTCTGTAGTGGGGAAAATCACAGCCCTGGGGAACAGAGAAGATGAGACCTGTCATTCCCATCAGACTAGGGAGGAGAAATCAAGAAGCATTGGCACAGTCCCCTACCTCCCCTGTCCCGTCTCCACTGACAGCAGCCCTCATCATAGTCCCGAGGTCTCCCTGTGCAGAAACAAATGATGAGGTGACTCGGCACAGGGCACGGGCACTGGGGAAGAAAGAGGTGCTGCTCAGCTTCCTGCTAGATGGATGAGGCTGGAATGAAGTTCTTGGCCCTGGGAGGCCTGGGTTCCTCTCTGTGCCAAGGCTAACCTTCCAGCAGCTGAAGTCTGGAGGCTTAGAGGTTCCTCTGGTGCCTTTAGCCTCAGGCTACTTCTCCCTACCCACCTCTCACCGCTCTGTCTGTCCATCAGGAGCTGCTACTACTTTCCTGCACCAGCTTCCCCCTGTCCCTGTCTTCCCTAGGCCACCTGGCACTGGAGCTTTCTGCAGAGGGAGCTGAAAGGCAGTGAGAGGGAAGCAAACGAACAGGTCAGGCCAAGTCAGCAGCTCTGTCCTCAGTGTTGTGGCCACTTGCTCTGCTAATCATTTTGAGGGTAATGAGGTGGTTCAGGCCAGGGAAGATAAAATAATAAGAGTCATTTTTGGAGCCCCTTTTGGCTCTGTGCTGAGTGCTCTACAAGCATCATCTCATGTCATTGCATTCCACAGTCATAGAAACTGGCACTCTAGGGCTCTTCTGGTTACAGTAATAGAAAGTCAATCCAAAATGGCTGCAGGGGGAAAGAAAAATACTTCTCGGCTCGTGAAATGGCAAGTCCAGGGCCCGGGAGTTTAAATCATGTTACCCATCTGTTTCCATCTTTCTATTCTGCTTTCTGCTGCCTTAGCTTTACTCTCAAGCAGCTCCTCTGTCCTCCTTCCTTCTGTGACAGCCAGTTGACCTTTAGCATTTATAGGGGTGTCAGTGACCAGCTCAGCAAACCCACTGGGAAGAGAGGTTTCCCAGTGGTTCATGCGAACTGTGTCTCCAAGTTGAGTCCTTGTTAATTTCTGAACTGATCAGGGTGGCCTGGCATGAAATGCTCTGATTGCTCAGGTTGTGTGCCCACATCTGGAGTTGCAAGTATAGTAACTTCACCTGGAACACACAGACTGAAGTCAGTGGGTCCCTAAAAGGGAAAAACAGTCTATATATTGCCAGAAGAGGGATATGAGTCCCAGGAAGAAGGGGTGAAAGACAGGAGGTCCACTAGAAGTTTGTGTTGCTATTATTCTCCCCTTATGGGTTAACAAAAGAAGAGGCTCAGACAGATAAAATAATCACCTAATAAGTGATGGGGTGGTGATTTGGAACCAGTTCCGTCTAATCCCAGGCTCTGAGTTCTTGGCTCTCACCCCAGGGTGATGCTTTGAAGAAAGATGTGGATCCAGTCATGGACTTTGTGGAGTGCCGTGGCATTGCTTATTTCAATAAATAGTGATCCATTTATTGGAAATAAGACCTAGGTGAATTTGGAGGCATGAGCTCTACTTCCAGGATGCCAGTTGTGATCTTAGGATGGAAATGTCGCGCTGAAGCTCTGCGCCTCATCTGTGGACAGAGCAGAACCGGATTCCTTCTGTTGCTGTCACAGGGAAGCTGACCGAAGGTGGAAATGCCTCTGCCTCTGATGTTTCTTTTGTGTGGCCTGACTATTCCTCCAGGTTGAGTTAGGCCTTCCCTCCTCTGTGCCTTGCAATATGTTTGTAAGATTAATAGGAAATTCACATTTTAAAAGATAATTACGCGAATGGAAACACTGTCAGTTTAAGAGTAAATGGGACAGAGACAATATAAAATGTAAAGAGATGTTTGGATCCCTAAACTACTGTGGGCAGGAAGCAGCAAAAACCACAAGATATTTCTTATGGAAAAGGGAGAATGATTCAGAAAGGCAGAGCTGAGAACCCAAGGTATAGGGCCCAGAGTTGTGCAGAATCATCCCAGGCACCTGGATTGAGCCCCAGTCTAGTCACTGACAACATTGCTCAGTTGGGTTTCAGAATTGCAATGGATCATTGAATGCCTCTTATGTCCCTCCTTTTAAAACGTCTAACAGCATGCCTGCCTCACTACTGTAGGGTGGTATGTTAGGGGAAGATGCCTTGCCTCTTGAGTTCACAGATCTTCAGAGCAAGAGAAACATCCCCCAAGGAGCTGTTCTTGTAGAATTTCAGCTGAGGAGCCTTATTGAGACAACAGGATCCTGGAAGAATCTTAGACTGTTCTAGACGATATTTAGAGGGTCCTGGGTGGGGGAGGAGGAGTGTTCCTTGCATGCAGGATGAATGTATATAATGTGTGCCATAAGCACAAACTGGAAATGGTTTTAAAACACACTCACACATTCTTTCACACACCCCTAATCAAAAGGTGGAGTCCTATTTTTTGTCTTCAATCCAGGTGGGCCCTGTGACTGCACTGCTGACCAGAATGCAGTGGAGATGACACTGTGTGGCTCCCAAGACTAGGTTAGAACAGAAAGGCAACGCAATCTCTGCCAGTTTCCTTTGGGACACTGACTGTGGGAGCCTTCAGCCACCATGTAGAGAAGTACGCTACCCGGAGGGGACTGTGGCTGTAGAGACCACATGGGCAGACAGTGCTCTCTGTATAGAGAAGAGATGTCTACGGAGCCCCCACTGTTCTAGTGCTCAGTTGTCTGAGTCTCACCAGCTCAGGTCCCAGCCGTAGGAACAAAGAAGACTTTGTGATGACCCAGGCCCCGTCACAATGATTGCAACTGCACGAGAGAAGACCCCTTAGCAAAAGCTGCTTGGGGTCTTTTCTGAGCCTGGTAGTCACCCAGAGTAAGGAGTGCCAGGGGCCTCTCTGTGCTCCTTGTACCTTTGGGAGAGCGTTTACCATGCAACAGTGCATGGCCAGGTCATCTCATCATAAGCATTGGAGATGTAACATTCTTGAGAGAGGACCCTCCCTGCTCCCGATGCCAGGGTTTGCATTCTGGCCTTTGACACTCATCCTGCAGGTTTTACTATTAGTCCTTTCTTGGTCTTCCTAGAAAGTGTCAAAAGAGGGTTCTCAGATAGCCACCAGGACTCACGGTCCTTGCTTATGATACATTTTGATGACCAAAATGTTGAGAAGGGACAGCTGTCTGCTTAGGCCAGGAGGAAAGCCAATCAAGCTTGCCCATGTGCAGGTGATCACTATTACATCACAGCTGCCATCTGGGGTCTGTGGTGATGAGATACCATTCATTCCAACACCCGCCCCACTCATTTCATCAGTGCAACAAACTATACCTTGGAACAATGTTCTTATCCATAAAAGGGGGATAATTGTCTGTGGTGTAGTGGGGAGTAAGTCTCCAGTGCAGCCCAGGCTGGTGATGACTCTTAGTAAGCAGTGCCTGCCAGCACAGAGGCATGTGATTACATCGCTCTCTGTGAGGTAGCGGATGCAGGGTAGTGAGTCAGAGGCCAGGCATAGAAACCCTGGGAAGAGCAAGCAGAGCCAGAGAAGAGAGAGGTAGCCCGAGGAAATGGCTCAGCTAATGCAGTGCCAGGACCTCATGAAAAGCAATGCGTCAGAAATGCCTTGGTTACTCAAGTGAAAAAATCAAATTAAACTTTGCATTCGGAAGTGGGGCTGCTGCAGCCAGGCAACGCTGTCAGCTGTAGCGGGCAAGGCGGCCGTGCTCCCTCAGCCTGCATGGAAGCCCCGTGTGCTCTCCCCGGACTGGTGTCTCTCTAGGACAGGGTGTTGGAACATCGCAGGTGATAACAGCAGCTCCTTGCTTCAAATATGGGTGGAGAGAAGAGACCTTGTTTATTCCAGGCCTCCTTATTCCTCAGAGAAAGTTGAGAGAGATGGGGAATGAGAGAATTGCAGGAGAGGACTGTGATTAAAATACAACACCCCCCCAAAAAAACAAAACAAAACAGCAGCAGAATGCTTTGATAAGATCTTGTGTGTGTGTGTGTGTTTTTTTTAGAAGAAAAGATAAAATATTAGAGTGCATCCTTGTATACTAAGTGTTGGTATTGCTTCATAAAACTTTTGGTTTAATTATAGACGAGCATTACTGGACTGAGATGAAGGTTGCATTTCTTACTGGCAGTCACAGCTCTCTAACATGGAGAGCAGATCTTTAAAGAAACTCTTTGGTACAACCTTTTAGGATAGCATTTTGGCACATCTAATAATGCTAACCCAGTCATTTTGTGTGTTGGTATATTTCTAGAGAACTGTCTCAAACATTACTGGGCAGATGAAGAACGTGTAGATCTTATTAAAATGCAGATTCTGATTCAGAAGGTCTGGGATAGAGCCAGAGATTCCTCACTTAAAAAATTTTTTTTTTTTTTTTTACCGCTCTACCTTGAGGACCATAGAGCTCTTGTATTTCAACATCTCCCAGGTGATGCTGGGAGATATTGGTGCTATTGGTCTTCTGACCACACTTTGAATAGCGAGGCCCTAGAGAACAATTTTGTAAACTTTTTCTTTTGGCCGTGACTGCCAGTAAGAAATATAATCTGCATTGCAGTCCTGTACATACTCATCTATAATTAAACCAAAAGTTTTATGAAGCAATACCAACTCTTAGTATACAAGGATGCATGCACTGTAATAGTTTATCTTTCTTTGAAAAAAAAAAAAAAAAAAAAACAACCCCCCAAACAAGAAAACAATACTGGTCTGGTGGACCCTAAAGCCACAAGAATGATTTCATTATTCACACGTGGGTCTCAAGCCACCCTTTGAGAAACAGAACCATAGAGAAATTCTTAGACAGTGCAGACCAAGAGACAGGAAGTTGCACTGATGCATTGTTTGTAATAACAAAAGAATTGGGAAACACAAAACAAAAACCAATAGCCCAAAATGTCCATCCCCGGGAGTGTCTATCAATGCATCTGTGATCTACACACACAGCAGCACAGTGAAGATGAATGAATTCCAGCCACAGGAATCAGCGTGTGTCTTGAAAACAATGTTAAGTAAAAATATCAGGTGCCAAAGGATACATGTTATAAGACATCATTTATATATAGTTTAGATATAGGCAAAATAATTCTGTTATTTAGGAATTAGTACATATGGAGTAAAGGTATAAAAGCTCACAGGTGAAGGACTAATGCCAGACTCAGGAGAGCTTTGCCTTCAGATGGGAGAGTAGAATGGGATGTGAATGCCTGGGGCTTCATTAGGACATGTAAAGCTCCAGTTCCCGAGACAGGGGAGGAGTTCATGGTGTTTGTTGTATTAGTCCCTGTCCTTTCTGCAGGCTTAAGGCATTTCATAATCATTACAGTTTTAAAAAAGACAGACAAGGAAAGCAGGCTCTTGGGTTGAAATTTGTAATGGGTTGTCTTAGTTTCCTAGAGCTGCCATAAATTACCAATGACTTGGTGGCTTAAAACAATGACATCGTATCCTTTTACCATTCTGAAGTCCAGAAGTGTGAAGTTAAGGTGTTAGGAGGGTTGGCTCTCCTGGAGACTCTCCGGGAGTATCTCTTCTGGATTCTGTGACTGGTGGCAATCCTTGGCAGTCCTTGGCAAGGGCTTCCTAACTCTGGTCTCGGCCTCTGTCTTCCTCTGGCCTTCTCTCTGACTCTCCGGTCTCCCTCTCCATTCTCTCATAAGGACAACAGCCACTGGATTTAGGACCTACCCTAAATCTAGTAGGATCTAATCTGTCCTTACATCTGCAAAGACCCCATTTCCAAATGTGTTCACATGGACAGGTTCTAGGGAGTTAGGTTTTGGACATACCTTATTGGGGGACGAAATTCTACCCACTATAGGGATATAAAACCCTGCCCATTCAACTTTTTCCCCTTAACATTATTATGATTTATTGGGTTTCTTAACCTGCAATACCCACAATTAACATTCTGAGCTGAATCATTCTTTGTCATGGGGGGCTTTCCTGTACTCGGAAGGTTGATTTGTAGATAGCACCCCAGACCTCTACCCATTAGATGCTTATTGGTCCCCTCCCCCACATCAGCTGCAGCAACTAAAAATGTCTCCAGACATTGCCAAATGTTTCCTGGGGTAGGATCTCAAGATAAACAGGACCCCTATTTAAATATGAATTTCACACAAACAATGAATAATTTTTTAGTATTGCATAGGACATACATTCAAAATTATTCATCATTTATAATGGGCGTCTCGTTGTTTTTGTCTTTCTAATTCTGGAAACCCTACCTGGGGGTTTAGAGCCACTGGTTGAGAACCATTATTACAAATGCATATTCCTCTAGTGCTTACTCTGTGGCCATCATCATGCCAAGCCCTATCTGTCTGTGATTAGTTGTGTTCACTTCTTGTAACAACCCTGAGAAATAGAGGCTATAATTATCCCCTTACCTAAGGAGAGGGGTTAGGTTTTGAACCTAGATCAGTATTTTCATTGATGCTCTGAGTTGGGTAGGGGGGTGACTACTTGCAAATTGTGAATGTTTATGTGCTTAGGGAAAAGTGGTGCTGATGTCCAGACCATCATGGTGAGAGGTATTGAATTGGAGAGAGTGAGAAGTGTAAAGGAGGATGGCTGCAAGAGAGGGTGGGACATTGAGAGGAGCTGCTCATTGAAGATGGGACATTATGGACAATCTTGGGATGTGGATCTTCTACCAAGAAGAGAAGCAGCTGACTGGTGAGTTGTGGTGGGAGCACCACAGGGTTGGCAGACCTGGGTTGGAATGTTGGTTTCACTTGGCATGGCCTTAGGTATGTGCCAGGTTCTGTGCCAGGTGACAGCCCTACATTATCTCATTTAATCCTCAGGTGATGCTCTTAGGGTAGGTCATTTTATAAATGAGGATGCTGAGGCTTAAGAGAGGTTAAGAACTTGCTCTATATTGCAAGGCAGTTGTCTCGGTGGCCGTAGGCTGACCCATTTCTTCCCCCTTCCTCACTTGCAGTTCTCAAGAAAAACTATTGAATGTGCTGGGAGCTGGGAATGCAACATCCCGACCTTTCACCTAGTGTGCAGTGAGAGGATCTTAGGTGTGCTGCAAACATTTTCAAAGATTGTTAATTAAATTATTTTTGAAAGGCATTCAAAGCACAGTATGTATATGGTTTTATTCTTCTTTTTGATTAACGTAAGTGTGCCACAGAAGTTTAACTACAGGTTCAACTGTACTGTGAGATTAAAAAGGTAGAAAAATAACACTGATCCTGAGAATGGCTAGAACAGCCTGGGCTCTGTTTCAGCCCTTCCTAGAAATAGTATCCTTCAATGTTGTAGGCCAGTGAGTTCTGTGGCCCCCAGGGTATAAAACCCAGGGCTTTCAGGGGTTCCTTAGCTATGTGCAAATGGGGGCATACACAAACAAGACTCTGTCTGCCCTGGGCAGTTTTCCTGAACCTTGCAGGACAGGCTCCTCATCAATCCTATGCCTCTGTTTTCTCTTGTTTTATCTGTAATAAATCCCCTTCCCTGTAACTTGTGCCCACTGGGTGTTTCGTCTCACCAGACTTAGGCAAGTGGTCAGCAGCATGCATGGACCTGCTTCACACATCTCGGACCTAGTAAGGAGCACAGCTGGAATTCCCACTAGGGGCGGCTGAAGTCCAGAGTCCACATTTTTTGAGATCACTGTTCTAGCTCCATCAAGAGCATTTAAGACTCAGTTTCCTTCTTCCTCCAATGGGAATAACAAGCCTTTACTCTCAGGGTTGTTCTTAGGACTGAATGAGCGACTCTAAAGCTTAGGGCCTAACACAAAGTAGCTGGCCACTTATTATTAATGGAAGGGGAGAGGGGCCTGAAACAGAGGTCCCTTGTAGTGAGTGAGCGCTTACTCTGCACCAGGCACTGTTCCAGGCCCTATGCATGAAATTATGACTAACTTGCAATTCCTACCCTTAGAGTCTAGCACTTCCCCACAAACCCTGGAGCCCACACAGTCGGCCCTCAAGAAGGTTCTGCTAAATGAAGGAACAAATGAACGCAGAGAACAAATGAGTCCTGCCTTCCCAGCAGAGGTGGATTCATCTGTGAGAATTGCCAGGGTAACGGATTAGTATTATCTTCCATAAAGCGTGATTTCATCCATCTGAAGGATGGGGAGAACAAGCTCCTCCTTCCAAGGCTGCTGGGCGCTTAACTAATATTTATAATGAGCCTCCAAAGCCACAGATGAAAAGCGAGGTAAAAATGCCTTGTTCTATTGGTATTAGTGGGCCTTTCAAGGTATATTTCTTGAAACGGGAAGAAGTAGCACTTAGTTTGACATAATTAAGCCATAGATAAAGATGATCTATTTTTTTTCTTTTTTTGAGACAGAGTCTCACTGTGTCGCCCTTAGTAGAGTGCTATGGTATACAGCTCACAGCAACTTTTAACTCTTGGGCTTAAGCGATTCTCTTGCCTCAGCCTCCCTAGTTGCTGGGACTACAGGTACCAGCCACAATGCCTGTCTATTTTTTCATGTAGTTATTGTTAATTAGCATGCCTGGGCCAGGTTCGAACCTGCCTGCCTCAGTGTATGTGGCTAGCACCCTACCCACTGAGCTATGGGTGCCGCCAGATTATCTATGTTAAAAAACAAGCCCTCATCCCTCTTTGCTGGGCTGCTCTATTTTCCTTGCACTCAGGTGAGCTCCTTGTTTGAGACCACCTGTTGCTGAGATAGTAACTTTTTTTCTTTGTATCACCCATTTAAGGTGAGTATTTCAATTAAAGTCTTTCTAGGGCCTCATCTGGGACTATGACATTGTTAGATGGCCCACATGAAGATTAGCATAATCAACTCAATTTGCATATATTTACATATATTTGCATAACTTGTCTTGCTCTGCACGGTTATGTATACTTGATTTCCAGAAGTGTTGTCATTTGTTTATATAATCATGAAAGTGGCAAAGACCTCAGATTGTATGACGGACCTATTTCCCCTGAGTCACATTAGGGACAGGAGAGAAGGGTGTTTGTTAGCACCTACTATATGATTACAAATGTAATTTCATTTAATCCATAAGTTCTCAATTTTGCTGAACCTAGGGAGCTAAAAAGTCCTGATGCCTGTGCCCTGTGCCCAGAGATTATGATATGCATGGTCTAGGGGGTGGCAGGCTTAGCATCAACAGCTTTATAACCAATGGCTGGTAGGATGGCTCAGACTTGTAATCCTAGCACTCTGGAGGTGGACACAGATGGATATTCTGAGCTCAGGAGTTCCAGAACAGCCTGAGTAAGAGTGAGACCCTATCTCCACTAAAATAGAAAAAAAAAAAAAACAAAACTAGCTGGGTGTTGTGGCAGGCACCTATAATCCCAGCTACCTGGGAGGCTGAGGCAAGGGAATCTCTCAAACCCAGGAGTTTGATGTTGCTGTGAGATATGATGTCATGGCACTCTATCCAGGGTGACAGAGTGAGGCTCGGTCTCATAAAAGAAGAAAAAAAAGAAGAGCTTTACAACCTCCCCAGGTAATGCTAAGATGCAGCAAAGACTGACAACTACTTATTTAATTTTCACCACAAACCCAGGAAGTAGAGCTCTCCAACCCATGTTACAGATGTGGAAACTGAGGCTTGGAGAGTCAGGCAATGGCCATTCGTTATTATTAATGCCAATAGCTGATCCCTTTGGTGTTCATGATGTGTTAGATTCTGTGCTAACCAGTTTGTGTGCATGTATCAATTCATATGTTTCATCTTACAATGACTCTGTGAGGCAGGGACTAATGTGCTTCTTTCATAGATAAACAAATAGAGGCACAAAAGGTCCCCCGACTAGTCAGAGATCACCTACAGGGGCAAGAAGATTGTGCTTGGATTAGGATTAGACTGTGTTGGGACTTGAACTTTGGTTCCAACCTCTGGTTTATGCAGGATCCAGCTTGGATGTTTCTTGAGGATCCTGTCAATATCTTCTCCCCTGTTCCTCTGGGCCTAGCATAGTGCTAGGCTCCTAGATGGTAGGTACCTGGCATGGAGCATGGAGCAATCTGGCTTAAGGAGTGGAGTTCCCGAGCAATAAGGAACAAGACTTTTTGACTTGGTGGGTCAATTCTTCCTCCTTTTCTCTGGCCCTTCCTCAAATATTTATTGAGCTCTGTGCCAGTGACACAAGACAGACAAGGGCGTTTATGTAGCATCCATCACTTAGCAGCCAATATTGGGGCTTTTGAATTAACCTGCAGAAGCTGAACTGTGCTTCTGTAAAATGAACTTAAGGTGATGTGAAGAAATAGTCAATTTCAGCGCACTGAAGGGAAGGATGATGACTGTCTTTTATTTATTTGGAGGATTTCTCCCTGCCCAATCCCTTCTCACCTGGGAGGTGGCAAGAGGAAGGGAATTTTATCATATTTACCTGTGTAAATGTGCTCCCAAATAGTGAGTGGTTTAGTGCCATGCCATTCAAACATAAATTCAACATTTTTCGAGCTCCTGAAAGGTGTCTGGCACTATTGTAGATGATAGAGAAACATAAAAATGAGATAAAGCTCCTTTATCCATGAAACTGTGAATGATAAGAAGAACCAAGTCATATATAGACCTGGAGGAATAATGTTCTAGGCAGAGGGACCAGCAAGTGTAGAGCACTGAGATAGGAATGAACTTGGTAGGTTGAAGAAACAGCAGGACATAAAGTGGGTCACAGAGGATGAAAGGAGGAGAGGCAGAGAGACGTAGGTAAGAACCAGATCACAGGCTGGGCGTCTGTAGCTCAGTGGTTAGGGGGCTGGCCACGTACACTAGGGCTGCTAAACAACAATGACAACAACAATAACAACAACCAATAGCCGGGTGTTGTGGTGGGTGCCTGTAAGTCCCAGCTACTTGGGAGGCTGAGGCAAGAGAATCGCTGAAGCCCAAGAGTTTGAAGTTGCTAGGAGCTGTGATGCCACTGCACTCTACCGAGAGCAACACAGTGAGACTGTGTCTCAAAAAAAAAAAAAATAAAAAAATAAATAAATAAAATAAAAAATAAATAGAAAAGAACCAGATCACACCATGCCCTGTAGCCATGCATGACAAGGCATTTGAGATAGGAAGTGGCTGAGTGGATTTAAGCAGGGAAGGAACACAATACAACTCTTTTTTTTTTTTTGCAGTTTTTGGCTGGGGCTAGGTTTGAACCTGCCACCTCTGGCATATGGGGCCGGCGCCCTACTCCTTTGAGCCACAGGCACCGCCCCCAACTTACATTTTTGAAGCTCTGGCTGCTGTTGGAAGAACAGATGGTAGGAGGCAGGAGTTGAAGCCTAGAGCTGATTTAGGAAGTGTTGAAACAATCCAGGTGAGAGATGGTGGTGGTTTGAACAAGGAGGTAGCAATGGTGGTGGTTAGAAGAGGTTGAATTTCGCATTTATTTTCTTTCTTTTTTTTTTTTTTATTAAATTATAGCTGTGTACATTGATATGATCATGGGGCATCATACACTAGCTTCATAGACTGTTTGACACATTTTCATCACACTGGTTAACATAGCCTTCCTGGCATTTTCTTAGTTATTATTCACATTTATTTTCAAAGTAGAGCCTGCAGGATTCACTGTGTTGGGATGAGGAAAAGAGAAGAATCAAGGTTGACTCCTGCCCCCTGACCTGAATGCGTGGAGTTACTGTCACTTATGATTGGAAAAACTGAGGAAGAAGCAGTCTATGCTCATCTAAGTCTGAAAAACATCACCTGTTGTATTTTCTTTGCAGTAAATTCACAGTAGCATATGTGGTATTAATGGTTCAGGAAATGTCCCACAATAAAGACATCTGCTTACATTTTGGGTAACCCAGTGTTTCTCCACATTGTTTGTTCAAGTTATTTTGTCTGAGAGCATATGGTAAGATTCTTTAGAACTCCCTTAAATAACATTAGCATTAGCATGTTAGAAACTTGTGTGTGTGTGTGTGTCTGACTCTTGTCTGCCCCAGTTGGGGAAGTGACTTGCAGATGTGCCATGTTCTAAATTCTTATGGATGTGCCTTTGTTCTTTCCACCTCTAAATATTATATTAATACTTCCCCAGATTAGGCTACCATCCTCTTTCATCTAACTAATATTTATGCCTCTGATGTAATGAAAACACATCTCCACACCAAATCAGAGGGAGCAAATAGGGAAATCTGACTGTGCCACTGTCCTGTGTAAAACCTTCAATAGCTTCCCTTGCCTTTTGGGGTAAACACTAAACGCTTTACTATGGCTTCAGCACCTGTGTTCCCTATGGCTCCTGCCTATGTTCTTAGACACCCTTTTGCTCTATGTCCTAGTTAAACTGAACCTTTGAAAGCTTGCGTGTACCCTCTCACCTCTGACCTGGTGCTCATGTCCTTCACTTTACCTGGAATATTGTCCAGTCTCTGATTACTCAATCTTTAGGACAGCACCTCTCCTGGAGCAACCCCTGACTTCCTGTGCTTGAGTAGGCATCTCCTCTCTGCTCTGAGGGTCTCTCCAGCTTTTATAGCATATATCACATGACGTTTTTGTTTGTCTCTCTATCCTGCTAAAGGTTGTGTTTCAGGAAGGCAAGGCTGGTCATCTTGTTTCCCATTATACCCCCAGTGCCTGGCATAATGCCTGACACAGAGTCATAAGTGCACAGTAAATCTTCATTGGGTAAGTGGATTTTATTCAAATTTATTTAAATTTATTTAATGAGGGAATGCAGCTTCCTGGATCCTTATCAAACACAAGCTACTGACAGTTCTCTATTCTTCTGCTTCTTAGCACTGGATGCCAGCTTCCTGATCTGGGAGTCTTAAAATTCTTACAGAGCTAGAAGGAAGCTCAGAAGGTCACTGAATCCTTCTCTCTGTTTTTAGGCTGAAGCTGTCAATGATTTGATGATCTCCTTTTACAAATGAGGAGGCTGAAGGTCATGGACAATGACCAAGACATAGATTCAATTCAGCAAACCTTTGCTGGGAATTCAGAGATGACTAAGATATAGCTCCTGTCTTGGGGAGCACACATCCAGAGAAATAGACTAACAAATGAAATTCAGAGAAGAAGGTGCTGAAATGGAGATTTTTGAAGCGTTTTATGGGAGTATGGAAGAGAGAACAATTAACATGACCCTGAGCCAAGAGACTGAAGAAGCTCCAGGAGAAAAAGTAAATACTTAACCTAGACTTTTAGGGGTGACTAGGAAGTTGGCAGTGTAGAGGGGAATGCTCAGGGCAGAGGAAGGACGTGGAGATGAGGGTGTTGGTGGCACCTGGGAACAGGTGAGTTATATGGCTATGGGATCAAGGCATATATTAGTTAGCAACATTGGCTTATGAGTAAAAAGAATCCCTACCAGAAAGGGTTCAAATATTAGGAAAAAATTATATTGTACTGCGAGAAGTCTAGAAAGAGGTGGGTTAAGAGTGGCTGATTCAGTAGCTTTGTGGGGTCACTAAGAACTCAAGTTTTTCTTTTATATTTTTATCCTTTTGTTCCAGTGAATGAATTTGAGGCTGTATCTTCCCCTGTTGATTTTTCTTGTTTAAAATTTTTAATTAGCAAGGGAAACATTTCTCAGAAGTTCCACCGGCACTCTTCTCCCCAAGTCCCTTGGCCAGGATTGTGTCACATTCCAAAACCAGAGGAAGTCCTTACAGAGGGATGCATGCCCACCACCATTGACTTAGGCCAGGTGTGGTGGCTCACACCTGTAATCCTAGCATTCTGGGAGGCCAAGGCAGGAGGATCGCTTTAGGGCACAAGTTTGAGATCAGCCTGAACAAAGTGAGACCCCCATTCTACTAAAAATAGAAAAATTAGCTGGATGTGGTGGCAGGTGCCTGTAGTCCCAGGTACTCAGGAGGCTGAGGCAGGAGGATTGTTTGAGCCTAGGAGTTTAAGGTTGCTGTGAGCTAGGCTGATACTGTACCATTCTAGCCCTGGGGCAACAGAGTGAGACTGTCTAAAAACAAAACAAAACAAAAAGATTTACACCTGCACCCAAAGCATGGGGCTGTCCCATAGATGAACAAAATCAATGTTCTTTTAAAATAAGAGGGGGGAGGTCACTAGAATAGGCAGCCTGTGTTGGCCACCAGCAGAGACCTGGTATGCCTGTGCTTTGTCCAGAGCTCCAGCCCAGTTTCACAACATGGGAGAAGACCTAGTGTTCCCGAACCTTGAAATTCCTTGCCCCCTCCCTCATTTAAAAAAAATTTAAGTAGATTTAGGGAGTACAAGTAGATTTTTATTATATGGGTCAATTGTATAGTGAAGTCTAGGCTTTTAATTTACTAATCACCCTACTAGTGTATATTGTACCCAATAGGTAATTTTTTATCCTACACCACCCCCGCTACCGCTTCCCCTTTTAAGTCTCCAATGTCTATTATACTACTCTTTGACCATGCATACCCATTGCTTAGCTCTCACTTAGACCATTCCATATTTGTTTTTTTTTTTTTTTTGTAACTGTATTACCTCATTTAGAATAGTGCCCTTCAGTTCCAGCCAAATGGGTCCAAAAGACATTATTTCACTCTTTTTCATGACTGAGTAGTATTCCACAGTGTGTGTGCATATGTGCATGTGTGTATATATAAAAGAAAGGGAATTCTTTTTGTGAGTTAGCAATCACAAGATATACATACCCCATATTTACTTTATCTACTCACCAGTTGATGGATAGTTAGGTTGATTCCACATCTTTGCAATTGTGAATTGTGCTGCAACAAACATACATGTGCAGATGTCTTTTTGAAAATATGACTTCTTCTCTTTTGAGTAGATCCCCAGTAATGGGATGGTTGGATTGAATGGTAGATCTACTTCTAGTTCTTTGAGAAATGTTCATACTGTTTTTCATAGAGGTTGAGCTAATTTATGGTTGCAATCCTTAGAAAATAAAATTCAGAACTGGAGATTTTCACATGAAATCTTAATGATTTGTAAATGTTGACAACCAATTCAAAGGAAAAAGCACTTTGTTTAGTCCAAATAAAGCATTTGTGGTCAGATAATCAGGTATACACAGTCTAAAGGGAAAGACCTTTTTTAGCCTGATTTTAATACTCTCCCCACCCCACTCCAGAAATGAACACTGAGCAATGTACACATCGTTTCAGACCTTTCCTTTTCCCCGTGAACTTACTTACACTTAGGTACATAAGGTACATACACGTAGGTGTTTTCTGGCATGTGTTTAATCTCAGTGGGATCTTATTATGCCTATTGCTTTATGACAAGCTCTTTTCCATTAACAATAGGTCTCAGATCATTTCATGTCAGTGCATAGAGATTGATGAGTATAACAGGGAAGGAAGGAGGGAGGGAGAGATAGATTGATTCAGAGAGAGAAAGAGAGATTCATGGCAGTTTTCCTGGCAGTTATACCTGTTTAGAAAACACTGTTTAATAGTAGTGCTTTGCGTTCTCCAGCATTTCAATGTGAAAACCTCTTTATGGGACTTAATTTTGCATTTGGAAGGCATGGTGGCTTTGTAAAGCATCAACTTGGCTGCTGTGCACTACGTTTCCCACAGCCCCTTTCGTGTGTTTCCAATCAGGTAGAGCCTCCTGGAAGACTCTTGGGAGATTTGGATGAGGAGCCGTCCTGGCGCTCAGCCTTGTTATTGCTCATTTAGGGTGGGGATGGGTGAGGAGGAGCTGGTCCTCTGAGCAACTGCTCTACCTTCTCCTGTGTCCCTTCCTGAGCTCCAGCTCCTGGGCCAGATGCATGGATTTTGCTGTGTGACATTCATACCACTAGTACCAAAGGCAAAAATCATGGCCATTCTCTCATGTTCCAGAGTATTTTTGTTCTCCTTCACTTCCCTTCCCCACTGCCTGCTCTGAGGGCTTCAAGCTCCAGGGTCAGATGTGAAGATAACAGCCTCAGGGGGATTGCTGACTCACTATTGCATGAGGCCAATTCCCTCTTATATACTTACATATAAACTTGAAATTGTCTCTATATGATATATGTTATTATTTGTATTTAAATATAGATAGATACATTAAAATATATTATTACATATATGTTACACATAAAGTATGTGAAAATCTATCTTTCTAGCTACCTGTCTCCTAGCGGCTTTGCTTCTCCATTGATACAGAAGGATTTTTATCAGAATATCACCAGCAACTGCAATAGCAAGAACACTAAGAAACACTTTTAGGTGCTTTTTAAGTGTCAAGACTATGCAAAATACTGCAGTCACAGGAATTTATTTAATCCTCACAATAATTCTGCCCGCTCCATTTTCCCTAAGGGGAACACAGATGTAGAGAGGTGAAGTCACTTGACAGCCATCACGGGCTAGAGTGAGGCAGAACTGAGTCTGCTCAACTCCAAAGGCTGGGCTTTAAACTGTTGCACTGTACTATATATTTTATAGATCTTCTGATGCATGAACTTTGGGGTACCCTCTCACTGCAGAGGAAGAGTATGCTTGCTTTGGAAACAGAATACGCCTTGAAGGTCATCATGTCTTTGAGGGTCTAGTTTACAAGCAAGAATGACATTTTCACTGACTCATATAAGAGGCTCCCTGCTTGGCCTCCTTCTAGAAGCCACTCACAGAGCTGATGTGCCGTTCCTAGAAGGAAAAGATGACACTACTATTCCCAGGAAAGACATATTGAGTTTGGGCTACACACAGTGCTTCTCTGCCAGCCACCCTAATCAGCCCTATGGTGCTGAGGATGGAGGCTATGGTTTAAAATTCACCAACTTAAAATTTACCACTCTTGTGGCCCAGTGTGACAAAGTACAGTATGTGTACCATGGGTTGTGCACAGGAAAGCTTCAGCTGGCAGTGAATAGTCAATACAGTTGAATCTCGTAGTTATTCTTTTTCCAATGCTGTGTTTGCTGATCATGGCTGGGAGAAAGTGAGTTTGGTGCTAGTATGTTTTAACACTTCTCTAATATTGTACGATCTACTTTGAACATGAAAAGAAAGCAACTCATAGCCTGAGCGTCTTCAGTGGGATAGCAGTTATCTACAGAAAATTAAGTAGCATCTAAGTATATTGTATTCATTTTTTTTTTTTTTTGCAGTTGCCTTCTAATAATTGCAAAAGATAGTGTTGTTTGTTAGAAATTTCCTAAGTAAAATGATGTACATCAGTTTAAAGAAGCACATGACAGGGCCGCTGTTTGTTGGTGAAAATTGCTAAGGAAGTAGAAAGACTGAAGTCTGTCAGATAATGGTGAGATCAACATGGGGAACCAAAACATTTGTACCCCTGTAATGTTCTGAAGTAAAAAAAATAAACAACTATTGAAGATGAAGAGCCAGCTAAGCAATGTTTTATTGTTCCAGTTCTGTGGATGCATCTAGGCCCAGTTCAAATTCATCGTAGTAATTGCTCAATAAATATCTGATGAATAAATGAGTAAGTCCTTCAAAGGCTTGAAAGCACTCTTTCTACCTGGAAACTCACATCACTTATGGGGCCAGTATTCATTCAGTAAGCATCGTTTTTGCACCTTCTATGTGCATGGTAGCAAAAATGCAATAGCCAACAAGATGCCAAATATCGGAGAACTAAATGAGTACCTCATGTGACAATGCTTATGGGGTATTTTTATTATAAATTTTTATGGTAACGTGTACTTTTTTTTTCATGTGCAGCCTTATTTTCCTGTTAATTCTAAGCTCCTTGAAACCTGGGTCTAGAGAGTCCATTAGAGAATGATTAAAGAACATAAGAATGAAAAAGGAACAAATAGAAACAAAAACAAGAGGATGATAGAGCTAGACCTGTGCTGTGCCATGTGAGGCTACTAGTCCCTTGTGGCTGTTGAGTATTGAGATGTCTCATAAATGTAAAATACACACTGGATTTCGAAGACTTTGTATGATTAAAAGGATGTAAAATATCGCTTTTATACTTCTTTATAAGGTCAAAGGTTGATGCTATATCTGGGGTATATTGGGTTAAATAAAATGTATTACTGAAATCAATTTCAACTGTTTCTTTTACTTCTTTAGTGTGGCCAGAAGAAAATTTAAAGATGGGCTTTCCTTCGGTTTCTATTGGACAATGCCAATAGCTTGGGCAGTGATTTTCAACTGGTGTGCTGCAGCACACTGGTGTGGCAGGAGGAGATTGTAGGTGTGCCATGAAAACTTTGAAAGATCATTGATTAGATTATTTTTGGAAGACGTTCACAGTGAAGTAAGTATATTCTATTTTTAAATATTTTTTGATCAACATAATTTAAATGTGCCACAGAAGTAGTTAAATAGTTCAAGTGTATCATGAGATAAAAAAAGTTGAAAAACACTGTGAGGCCCAGGAAGGCAGAGACCTTGGCTTTGTGCTTCGCTCTTGGACCTTTAGTCTTCAACACAACGTGTGGCATGTGCTCACTAAGTTTTTACTAAACCAGATTGGATATGTGAGTAATGCAAATATTTATAAGCTTCTTCAAAGATGAGTTCAGTGTCCAGAGATCACGGCTACTTTTTGGACTTTACTGGTAATTTTTTTCCTGCAAATCTTTTTTTTTTAATTAATATAATTATTTTTTATTTTTATTTTTTATTAAATCAATAGCTGTGTACATTAATGCAATCATGGGGTACAATGTGCTGGTCTTATATACAATTTGAAATATTTTCATCTAACTGGTTAGCATAGCCTTCACGGTATTTTCTTAGTTATTGTGTTAAGATTTTTCCTGCAAATCTTTAAGAACTCTTCTTGTTTTATTTGGTCAGTGTCTCGGATAATGATTTAATTTAGATTTAACAAGCCAGTTAACACAGGTCAATTAAATGCCACTTTATGATTTAAAACCTATTTATCCAGATTAACAGCCATTAAATGGTTTTATCACACCTCTTTTTGGTTAATGTTGTTTAAAAAACATTTTCGATTGTTTAAAGCTTCATTTTATACCCCCTGACACTTAAAACAAATCCTGTAAAGTTGAGGTAATTTGTTTGAAATGAAATCTCATTGGTCATTTGCAAACTGGTTTGTTATGGAAAAATAAACAGATGGAAGGTACTAAGAAGCAAAATAATCAAAATACGTCTAAGGGTTCTGTGGACAATTACCATAAGGTGATGAGCATGTAGACAGACAAAGTTGACTGAGCAGCCAGCTCACATTTAAGTGTTAGCTATAATTTTTCATAATAGCTTTATTGAGATATAATTCACATACCATAAAATTCACCATTTTAAAGTATACAATGCATGGATTTTTAGTACATTCACAGAGTTGTGCAACTACCACCATCATCTAGTTCCTTATCATTTCCATGACTCCCAAAGGAATCCCATGCCTGTTAGGGTTCCTTCCTCTCCCCAGATCCTGGCAACTGCTGATCTACTTTCTGTGTCTACAAATTTGCCTCTTCTAGACATTTCATATAAGATGGAATTATGTGATTTGTGGCCTTTCGTGTCTGTCTTCTGCCACTTACCATGAAGTTTTCAATGCTCATCCGTGATGGAGCATGGATCAGTACTTCATTCCTTTTTATGTCATTAGAGAACAGTAAGTGAAAACCAGAGATATGACTTTACACACACTAGGGTGGCCATAATCACAATAAAAAAGAAAAATAACTAGTGTCGGTGAGGATGTGGAGAAATTAGAACTTACCTGTGCTGATGGTAAGGATATAAAATGGTGCAGCCCCTGGAGAAAATAGTAGGGCAGTTCCTGCATAGAAGTTCTTAATTTCAATAAAGTCATATTTATCAGCCATTTTATTGAAACAGAAGCCACTTCATCACTTTCTGGGATCCCTATAAGGCATATAATTGAAATCTCATCATATTGAGTACTATTAATATTTTTAACAAATATGAAGTGTCCATTCTTATCTCATTGACTTCTCAGAACAACCCAATAAGAAAAGGCACTATTATTGTAGCCATTTTGCAGAAGAAAAAAATTACATTTAGAGAGACTAAATAGCTGATAAAAAAACAAAAACCCTGAGATGAACATGTCAAAGTGTTCAGACTCGAGCCAAAAACATTGATTAATTAATCAGAAACTATAAGCAAATATTTTAAGATGCATAATTTTGAAGCAAGCCTACAGGGTAAATCAATAATTTAGGATGGATAGTTTTGAAACAAGCCTACAGGTTCAATCCCTCAAGGTAAGTTCAAGAAAAAAAGGAATGGAGTACATAAAATACTTGCACAATTAAAAGCAAAATTTATAAGCACATGTAAAGATTCTAAACACTAATTATCAGACAAATGAAAATCAAGACCACAATGAAATACCACCTATTATTCGTTAAGATAGCTACTATACAAAATAAGTAAAAATTTTTTAAAAACAGAAAATAAAAAGCTTTGGCCAGGATGTGAAGAAATTGGAACACTGTACACTGTTGATAAGAGTGTAAAATAATTTAATCACTGTGGAAAAGAGTATGGCAGTTCCCCAAAATATTAAAAATAAAATTACTATCTGATACAGTACCTGATCTGAGGATATACCCAAAAGAACTGAAAGCAAGATTGAAAAGAGATATTCCCACACTCATGTCCACAGAAACATTATTCAAAATAGCTAAAAGATGTAAGCAACCTAAATGAATATCAACAGATGATTATATAAGGAAAATATAGTATATGCATAAAATAGAATATGATTTGGCCTTAAAACAAAATCTGATCCTGGCCAGGTGCAGTGGCTCACACCTGTAAGCCTAGCAGTCTGAGAGGCTGAGGTGGGTGGATAGCTTAAACTCACGAGTTCAAGACCAGCCTGAGTAAAAGTGAGACCCCTATATTTTCTAAATATAGAAAAACTGAGGCAAGAGGATCACTTGAGCCTAAGAGTTGGAGGTTGTTGTGAGCTATGACACCACAGCACTCTACCCAGGGCAACAGCTTCAGACTCTGTCAAAAAAAAAAAAAATTCTAATAAATGCTACAATATGGATGAACCTTGAGGACATCTTAAGAGAAATAAGCCAGTAATAAAAAGATAAATACTATATGATTCCACTTACATAAGCTATTTATAGTAGTCAAAATCATTGAGACAGAAAGTAGACTGGTGGTTGGCAGGGGCTGGGGGGAGAGGGAATGGGAAGTTGTTGTTTAGTAAATATAGAATTTTGCTTTGGCAAGATGAAAAATGCTCTGGAGATAGATAGTAGTAATGATTTCAAAAAAATTGAACATGCTTAATATCATTAAATTGTACAACTAAAAATTATTAAGGTGGTAAATTTTGTGATATATGTATTTTACGACAATAAAAAGCTAGGGGGGAAAGGCAAAATTATTTATATGAACGTTTAATCAAAGTACTCTAACACTGTTTGGAGGAAAATAATTTTTCCCAATTCACCTACCTTATAACTTTTGGAGCAAAGAAATTACTAGGATTCCTAGTAATTGGATTACTGGGGAGTAAAGTTGGGGGAGGAGAATGTTATAAACCCAAAAATCCTACTCCTAGGTATTTATCCAAGAAATATAACATGTCCACAAAAAGCCCATACTCAAATGTTATTGTAGCTTAATTTGCAGTAACCAAAAACTAGAAGCAACTCAAATGTCTATCAACAGAAGAATGGATAAACTGTGATATATTCATAAGGTAAAATATTATTCAGCAATTAAAGTGAATTAACTACTAAAACATGCAACAACAAAGACTAAACTCAAGATTCTTATATCAAGTGAAAGAATTCCTACACAAATTCTATATACTATGATTGCATTTATAAGGTTCTATAATAGACAAAAACTAGTCTATGGGATATAATATAGTCATTACCTCTGGGTGGGGGAAAGGGAATTTCTTCGATGAAAATGTTCTAAATATTGTGATAGCATGAGTTACATGAGTGCTTGCATTTGTCAAAAGAATTTTCTGAGCATCAATAATGAATAAACAGCAATGGAAGAAGCAGAAATGTGGGTAAATTCTTCTCATAAGTTTTTTTATAACACATGCAATGATTAAAACAAAAATTATAGCACTATCTGATAATCAAGTCAATCATAATCAAAAGTAGAAGAAGGGGGTCAGCCCCCATAGCTAATGGTTAGGGTGCCAGCCACATACACCAAGGCTGATGGGTTTAAATGCAACCTAGGCCTGCTAAACAACAATGACAACTACAACAATAACAAAAAAAAAGAAAAAATAGTGGGGCATTGTGGCAGACACCTTTAGTCCCACCTACTTGGGAGACTGAAGCAAGAGAATCACTTAAGCCCAAGAGTTTAAGGTTGCTGTAAGCTGTGATGCCACAGCACTCTACCAAGGGCCACATGGTGAGACTCTGTCTCAAAATATATATATATATATATATATATATATATATATAGAAGGAGGAAAGCAACCTAAATCGAAGTAGAAGTTTCCGCTAAAATTGGTAAAATGTTGGTTCTAGAAAATTGTGATGAGTCATGTGCATATATTTTAATACACAAAGCAATCACTATGAAAATTATACAAAGTGATACACTCAAAAATACTATAAATAAAATCAAGATTAAATCCTAAAAATGTTCATACAACCCACAGAAAGTCAAGAAAACACAAATAGAGGAACAAGGAACAGAATTAACAAAGAGAAAATAAATAATAAAATGGCAGACAAGCCCTAACACATTAATAAACACCTTAACTGTAAATGGTTTAAATACATCAATTAAAAAAATAGAATAGGCAAAAATTGATAAAAAAAAAAAAACATGGCCCACCATATACTGTTTATAAGAAATTAACTTCAAATGCAATGACATAGGCTAAAAATAAAAGAATTGAAAAAAATATATCATGTAATCATTTATCAAAAAGCATCTATATTAATTTTAGATAAAGTGTAATTCAGAGCAAAGAAAATTACTAGTGACAAAGGGACACATTACATTACATAATGATAAAAGAAGCAATTCACCAGTAAGGCATTATGATCCCAATTACGTAGGCACCAAACAACAAAGCCTCAAAACAAATGAATTGAAAACGAATGAATGAAATGAAAGGAGAAATAGAAAAGTCTACAATTAAGATTTGTGACTTTAATAGTCCTCTTGGTGTTGAAGTTCTATCTTAGCACCTGAGAGAACTATAAGATAGAATATCACCAAGGATATAGAAATGACAAATACCATCAACCAATAGGATCTAGTTGACACACACAGGACACCCCAAAACAACAGACTATACTTTTTTTCAATGAATCATGGACATTTACCAAGATAGACCTTACCCTGAGTTATAAAACAAACATCAATAAAATTTTAAAAATTTAAATCACACAAAATATGTTCCTGACCATAGTAGAATTAAATTGGAAATTAGTAACAGAGAGAAAACAGGAAAATCTCTAAACACCTGGAAATTAAATAGCACACTGCTCATAAACTATGGGTCAAAGAGTAAAATCATAAAAGAATTTTTGTTTTTTTTGAAACAGAGTCTCACTTTGCCACCCTTGGTAGAGTGTCATGGCGTCATAGCTCACAGCAACCTGAAACTCTTGGGATGAAGCGATCTTCTTGCCTCAATTTTTCATTTTTAGTAGAGACGGAGGTCTTACTCTTGCTCAGGCTGCTCTTGAACTCCTGAGCTCAAATAACCCACCTGCCACGGCTGCCCAATGGTTCATGGATTACAGCCATGAACCACTGCACCCAGCCAAAAAGAATTTTTTTAAAAACACAAAAGTGTATGGAAATGAATATATAACATACAAAAATCTGTGGTGTGTGGTAAAAAGCAGGGCTGAGAGGACTTTCATAACATCACATGCCTGCATTAGAAAAAAAAAAAAAAAGGGAAGGTCTCAAATTAATAATCTAAGTTCCTATCTCATAAAACTAAGAGAGAAAGAGAAACATAAACCATAAGCCAACAGAAAGAAGAAAATAAAGTTAAAAGGAGAAATTAAAGCAATTAATTAAAAAAGGAAAAGATTGAGAAAAATCAATAAAATAAAAATCTGGTTCTTCAAAACATCACTAAAATTTCATAAACCTCAAGCAAGATTAGTAAAGATTAAAAGGATGCAAATCATCAGTATCAGGAGTGAAATGGAGGATATCACCATAGATTCTATTATCAGCACAGATAATAAGGAAACTATGAACAATGTTATGTTTATAAATATGACTATTTAAAAGCAATGGATCAATTTCTCAAAAACTACCAAAAAAAGATAAAAGAGATAACCTGAATAGTCCTATAACCATTTATAAAAATCTAATTTGTAATCAAAAACCTTCTGAAAATAAATCTCCAAGAGGCTCAGACTGCTTCACTGGAGAATTCTATCAAACTTTTAACATTAATTTTCACACTATCCCTTCCAGAAAATAAAACACTAGAGGAGACAACCCAATTCTTTTTTCTTTTTTATTTTTTAAGAAAAAAAGTTTCCCTGTGTTGCCCAGGCTAGATTTGAATTCCTGGGGTAAGTGATCCTGCCACCTCAGCCTCCCAAGTAGCTAAGATTACAGGCATGTGCTATGTGCTTCGCATCCAATTCATTTTAGGAGGCCAGTATTACCCTGAAGGAAAGCCAGATAAAGACCAGACAAAAAAAAATCCTCAAGAAAATATTAACAAATCAAATCTAACAATATGTTAAAAAATTATACACCAGAACCAAATGGCATTTATTCTAGGTATGCAGGATTGGCTCAACATTCAATAATCAATTGACACAATTCACCATATCAATAAGCTAAGAAGAAATATCATAAAATCTTATCAATTGAAGTAAGACAAAGTTTTTGTCAAATCCAATATCCAGGGCAGCGCCTGTGGCTGAAAGGAGTAGGGCGCTGGCTCCATATACTGGAGGTAGCGGGTTCAAACCCAGCCCCGGCCAAAACCTGCAAAAAAAAAAAAATCCAATATCCAGTCATGACTAAAACTCTTAGCAAAACAGCTAGAGGGGAAATAGTACAACTTGATACAGAACATTTACGAAAACCTACAGCTATCATCACACTAATGGTGAAAAATTGAACGCTTTTTCTGTAAGGTCAGGAACATGGCAAAGATATTCACTCCCATCGGTCTTACTCAATATCATGCTGGAATTTCTAGTCACTGTAATAAAACAAGAAAAAATAAGAAATAAAAGATATAGAGGGGAGGAGGCAGGATGGCTAAATGAAGCCAGCTTTCCACAGAGGCTCCCATCCAAAAGGAGAGTTAAAAGACAGAAATTTGACAAGTAACCTGGTGGATTAAAGCTGCACCAAGAGAGAAGGTTGAAGAATGCATATCAACCCTACTGAGGCAAGCTCCCCAAGGATATAAACAAAAGGTACAAAATCCATCACCAAGTGGTCGGGTGAGACCATGAGAATGGCTCAGAGTACTCCATAAACAAATGATCAAAGTTCAAAAGTCCTCTCATTATATCCCACAGGAGAGACCCTCTAAGAACAAGACCTACTTCCCCTACTACGGTGCCATGGCACTCTCCTGACAGGCATAAAACTGTATATATTCTCTACCTGCAATTTTGAGTTCCCAGCACTCCCCTCCACTCTTACTCTGAGGTCTGGAAGTCTGTCCCCCAGGAGTCCAGATTTATGGGTATTTTCTCAAGAGATGTGGACAGGGCATGGACTGCTAATGGTCAGTGCCGATTCTGGCACAGGAGTGAAGAGAGGATGGTTGGCTGAGAGGGAATGACACAGGAGCAGCGGTGCCCCGAGGCACAGAGCAGCAGCCATTTTTGGCAACAATAGGGCTCATCCCTGGATATTCCAGGGTCACACTTCCTGTCTCTCTGGGCAACCAGAGGAGGCCGGGCATCTTCTCTGGTGGCATCCACTGGCAGAAAAGATCTGGGACAGAAACGCAGGCCCCTTGAGTAAAGGGTTTGCCTGAGGCAGTACCGGGCTGGGTGGAGCGCAGGGACTAGAAAACGCACACAGAGCCAGCAGATTCCCAGGGCAGGGCTAACCCAGAGGTCCGCTTTACTGAGCCTGGGACACACCCAGCCCTCAGGGGCTCATTAGCCCAGACAAAGTAGGGCAGAGGCTGGAACTGATAGCTAACCATGTGGTGCTGGAATACAAATGGCAGTGAGACCAGGAAACAGCACAGACAGGGCCTGAGGTGCAGGTTCTGTGAACTCTTAACAGACTCTCTACTGCAAGGGAATTTAGCCAGGACAGAAACAAATTCTGTGAATGTGTTCTGTATTGTCAGTAACATCAATAGGGGGGGCTGGAACTGAGTGAACAGCCCCAGCCTCCATTAAGCACCCAAGCTTGTCAGGGCTCACCTTCCTCTGCTGGTTAGTAGCAGAGAGAAGCAGTCTGGCTGGGGAGATACAGATCTCCCTATAATTCAGGCAGGTGCAAACCCCTGGAATATCTGCTCATTGAAGGCAACGGGGTCACAGCCCTGCGGGGTTATCAGTGACCGGGTGTGACAGAGGTCCAAGGTGGGAAAGGAGGCATCAACGTTCCCAGACTAATCTATTTGCTGGTTGGGTCCTCCTGACCTCACAGAGCACCAGAGAAAGTCATATTTCAGTTGTCAGCAGACCCCCTGCGATCTAGTAGCGAAAGACCTTTTTAACTCTCCCACCTGAGACAAGTGCTGACTAAGACAATTGATTTGGACCTTTGAACACGGCCAATCGCCCAAGGACTATCCAAAAGGTTCCCTGGGTGTGTGGTTGGGGAAGGTTTGATTTTCCTTTTCCAATTGTTGCCTGTGAGGGACAGGGTGACTTAATTGCTGGCATTTCTCCATAGCTAAGTCTTCTACCCAGAGTCACTGATTCACTAGGGTCAGAAAGAGACCAGCTGAAAACAAGACAGAGCCACTTAGCCCCACCACACCAAGCAGGTACCCAGTTTCTCAGGCCGTAGCACTGTATGGATCCTTGGCACACCTCCAGGGGAAAAGGTACAGACACCAGTTACAGCTATTGGGCAAAGGGCTGGTTAATCACTATTCCTAGAACCCGGAACCCAACTTTTCTTTATCCACTCATCTAGTCAAATGGTGTAAAATAATCATGGAACAGAAGCAGAAGAACTCTAGTAACATGAATAACCAGAGTAGATCAACCACCATCACCACCACCCCACCCCAGGAAAGATATAGCAGACATAACTGAAGATCCCATTCATAAACAGATGGCCAGATGTCAGAAATCGAAACAGAATTTGGATTGTAAACAAGATTAATAGAAAGGAAGGAAAGTTGGAATTAGAAAATCCACAAGCAATTCAAAAGTTGTCTCAAGAAATCAACGAATTTAAAGACAAAATCACCAAAGATTTCAACACATTCAAGCAAGAATTTGCAGCCCTCAAAGACCTGAAAAATACAGTTGAATCTCAGTAACAGAGTGGAGCAAGTAGAAGAAAGGATTTCTAACATTGAAGACAAAGTTTTGAACACTCCCAAACTCTCAAAAGAGGAAGAGAAATGGAGAGCAAAAATGGATCATTCTTTCAGAGACCTCTGGGATAATTCAAAGAAGGCTAACATTCACCTCATAGGAATCCCTGAAAGTGATGAAGTGGCTTCGCAAGGCACAGGGCCTCTTCTCCATGAAATTATGAAAGTCCAGACATGCCAAGAGATTCTGAAATTCAGATAGCAGTTAGACATTCTGAATAATATATTTCCCAGGCACATCATAATTAACTTCACTAAGGTTAATATGAAGGAGAAAATTCTGAAAGCAGCCAGATGTAAGAAAAACATAGCCTAAAAGGGGAAGAATATTAGAATGACTGCAGATCTCTCTGCTGAAACCTTTCAAGCCAGAAGAGTGTGGTCACTGACTTTTAACCTCCTAAAACAAAATAACTTTCAACCCAGGATCCTGTATCCAGCTAAACTGAGTTTCATTGATGATGGAGAAATTAAATACTTTAATGACATTCACATGTTGAAGAAATTTGCCATAACCAAACCGGCTCTTCAGGATATTCTCAGACCTATCCTCCATAATGACCAGCCCAATCCTCTACCACAAAAGTAAACTCACTCAGTAACTCCGGATCAAACTCCAACTTCTACAATGGTGAAAGGATTAAAAATGTCCACTCGACTTTCAAAAAACTTGATACCCAAAATTTTACCAGGCTTATCAATATTCTTCATTAATGTGAATGGCTTAAACTGTCCTCTAAAGGGGCACAGGTTGGCTGACTGGATACAAAACTCAGGCCAGATATCTGCTTCATACAAGAATCTCATCTTACCTTAAAAGATAAATATGCACTCAGGGTGAAGGGATTGTCATCTATATTCCAGGCAGATGGAAATCAGAAAAAAGCAGGTGTTGCAATTTCATTTGCAGATACAATAGGCTTTAAACCAACAAAAGTAAGGAAAGATAAGGAGGGTCACTACATATTTGTTAAGGGCAATACTTAATATGATGAGATTTCAATTATTATTTATGCACCCCACCAAAATGCACCTCAATTTAAAAGAGAAACTCTAACAGACATGAGCAACTTTATTTCCTCTAGCTCAATAATAGTTGGAAATTGTAACACTCCTTTGGCAGTGTTGGATAGATCACCAAAGAAGCTGAGCAAAGAAATTTTAGATTTAAACCTAACCATCCAAAATTGGGATTTCACAGACATCTACAGTATATTTCATCCCAACAAAACTGAATACACATACTTCTCTTCAGCCCACAAAGCATACTCCAAAATCGATCACATCTTAGGTCACAAGTCTAAACTCAGTAAATTTAAAGAAATAGAAATTATTCCTTGCATCTTCTCAGACCACCATGGAATAACAGTTGAACTCAGTAACAACAGGAATCTGCATACTCATACAAAAACATGGAAGTTAACCTTATACTGAATGATAGCTGGGTCAAAGGTGAGATTAAGAAGGAAACTGCCAAATTTTGGGGGAAAAAATGACAATGAAGACACGAATTATCAGAACCTCTGGGATACTACAAAGGCGGTCCTAAGAGGGAAATTTACAGCACTGCAAGCCTTCCTCAAGAGAATAGAAAGAGAGGAAGTTAACAACTTAATAGGACATGTCAAGCAACTGGAAAAGGAAGAACATTCCAACCCCAAACCCAGTAGAAGAAAAGAAATAACCAAAATTAGAGCAGAATTAAATGAAATTGAAAACAAAAGGATTATACAACAGATCAATAAATCAGAAAGTTGTTTTTTTGTAAAGGTCAATAAAATAAATAAACCTTTGGCTAACCTAACCAGGAAAAAAAGAGTAAAATATCTAATCTCATCAATCAGAAACGACAAATATGAAATAACAAGACTCCTCAGAAATTCAAAAAATCCTTAATGAATATTACAAGAAACTTTATTCTCAGAAATATGAAAATCTGAAGGAAATTGACCAATACTTTG
>CAUYPK010061132.1:0-10390 GCA_963574355.1 Loris lydekkerianus
ATGTCTACATACAATAACTAAGAAAATGCCATGAAGGCTACGTTGAACAGTTTGATGAGAATATTTCAGATTGTATATGAAACCAGCACATTGTACCCCTTGATTGCACTAATGTACACAGCTATGATTTAATAATAAAAAAAAGAAAAAAGAATTTGGAAAAAATAAAAACTAAAAATGTTTTCTCTTAAAAGATTTATTAAATTTATCAACCCAAACAGGACTAATAAAGAAAAACCGAGAGAAAGCATTTATGATCAATATCAGAACTAAACATGAGGGCATTCCTAAGATCCCAGAGACATTTTTTATAAACAAGTAAAGGGATCAACTCTTCCTTACAGAAGAATTTTTTTTCTTTCTTTTTTTTTCTTTTTATTTTATTATAAATCATAACTGTGTATATTAATGTGATCATGGGGCACCATACACTTGGTTCATAGATAATTTGACACATTTTCATCACACTGGTTGACATAACCTTCCTGGCATTTTCCTGGTTATTTTGCTAAGACATTTACATTCCACATTTACCCTCTACCCACCTCCCCCCTTCCTCCCCACCCTTTCCCTTTTCCCCCTATTCTTAGATTGTAACTGGGTAATAGCTTTCATGTGAAGGACCTAAATTAGTTTCATAGTAGGGGTGAGTACATTGGGTACTTTTTCTTCCATTCTTGAGAGACTTTACTAAGAAGAATATGTTCCAGCTCCATCCATGTAAACATGAAAGAGGTAAAGTCTCCATCTTTCTTTAAGGCTGTATAGTATTCCATGGTGTACATTATCCACTAACATTTATGGAGAAAACACAAAATAAAAGAAACAATCTCTGCCCTAGAAGTGCTGACAGTTTACTGAATGCTGTACAAGCAGCCGCCATACCCAGTGGTACCTGTGCACAGAAGCACAGACAGGAGACATGTGGAGGGTAAAGTATTTATGGAACAGCTAGGTTTTGCAGCCACTATGGAGATAGATGCTCTGCACACTGCCTGTGGCACTGAGTCGGACCTCAGAAGGAAGATGACATTTGAAGAATGAACAAAAAAATTTATCTGGTGACTTAAGGTGGCAACATAACCTGGAAAGGGAACAATGAATACCAAAGCTCAACCAGGCAAAAGGGCCCAAGACATTTCCAATTCTACTTGCCCTGCAGCTGGATGCAGGAAGGGAAGGGTGGGAGACAGCACTTCCTCAAGTGGCCATCAGAACCACAAATGCTTTCCTATGCTCAGTACTTTCTCTTACTGTTTCAGCTGCAGTTTGCAGAAATCATACATATTTGCTGCACTGATGTTAGCAATGTAGAAACTGCGGTGATATATGCCTTAGTATTTTCAAGCAAGTGTGGATATTACATCTCAGTCTGAGTTCTGGGTACAGTATCATTAAAGTGGAAAGTTAACTGGATTATGATTCAGACTATTTCTCTAAATGTCTCCAACATGCCCTGTTTGGTGACTACAAGTATTTCAATTAATTTTCAAAAGCATTTTTCCCTTTTAATTTGTGGTTGTTGGGTTTTGGGGGTCCTGGTTCCTCAAACCCAGTTGTCTTGGTTTGATTACTAGACTGAGCTAGGAAGTTCAACTGAGGCATGGCAGTAACCTAAAGCAAAAGTGAATGGAAACTGGAAATAAAACTGGAGAGGCACAGGCAGTGTGGATAGAAAGCAAAAGTAACTTACACAAGTTTCAGGGTAACAAAGATTTTATTTAGGAAGAACAAAGAGAAAGTTTAGAGCACTTCCAAAGAGAGTTGGAAGTGGATGCCTCTCAATAAGGAGAAAGGTGTGAGATGGAGAGGCAAAGGACTGCAGGTAATAAATATGGAGAGGCAAAGGCCTGCAGGTAATAAATATGCTCTCCATTTGTACTGGCTGCAAATCTTTCATTGGCTTCTCCGCACCTCCAGGCAGTATTGCCCTTTTCTATTGGTCATTGATTGTCTCTTTCTATTGGTCATTGGTTACCTAGGTTACCATGTACACATTTTTATGTGCCCCACAAGACCTCCTAGTTCAGCTGGCCAGGTTTTCCTTCCCACCCCCTTGGAATCCCCTTTCATAGTGTCCCTTCTCTGTGGTTACCTTTCTTTTCAGCTATAGGCATGCTGCATGGTAGTAACAGAGCCATGGAGAAGGTGGTGAACTCAAGGACATCCCCCACACTCATGTATAACAAATTCCTAATTTGTGCTGTGCACTTGAATGAAATTTTAAAACAAAGGGGAAAATTGGCCTTCTAGAAAATTGAGACAGTATTGTGCTTTGTTTTTCAATCATTAGTTCAATTTGTTTGATTTCTGATTATCAATTTTATCATCTAAGTCAATCAGCTTTTTGAAATATGTACCTAAGGGAAAATCACAACTGTTGAGCTAAGAACAGAAAATATATTTTTGAATGCATCCCTTCAATCAGTCACTCATTGTTTATACTAATAGGATCAGAAGAATCACAAGATGTCACCAAGGTGCTGGCCAGTGCCCGTCCATGACCAGCTAAGTATATTTTAAGAGTAAGCTGTTCAGCAATGTTTATAGCAATTAGAGAAATGTCTTATTTATTAAATTGAAAAATAAATCTAAATTGGGGACTCATATTTTTTATTCTTTCTACATTTGTTTTTCTATCAAGTCATTTTTATTGTATTTTATAAAAGCATCAAGACATAAGAGATTAGAAGATAAAACCAGCCAGCCCATGAGCACAGATGCTTCAAGATGCCCTCATCTAAGATCATCCTTTGGCTTTCCACAGATCTTTAATGGAAATAATTACAATAGTAATTTACAGTTACACATGCTTTGTATTTTCCACATATTGTCTTGGTCTTATAGCAACCATGTTAGTTGAAATTCATCTCCAGGGAGGATGAGCATCTGCTCACCTAAGGTCACCCAGCAAGTCTGAGGCAGACACAGAAGCAAGGCCCATAAATCCATGTTACCCTGGAAAACATTTTCCTTTCTTACCATAACTCAAAACCATCACTTAAAAGAAGAAGTTATAGAAAGTTCAAGAAAATCTAGCAACAGAGGAACAAATGTTTTTAAATTTTTCAAGGGCAGGATTCTCCTGCAGTATTTAAAACTTGTTTATACATCAATAACTCACAGTCTTCCTTTCCTGCATTATGCAGATATAAAGCAAAGGCCTAAAAATATAAATGCTATTTATTGGCAGAATCCTGGCCCAACCTCCTTCCTATTTGTTAACCCTGCCTATTTCATTAATTTATCCAACACATATTAATTGAATATCCACTACATGGCAAGGGTTCTCCTCAATATTGAGGAAACAAACAAAAATCATAGCCCTCCGGCAACATGCATTCTAGTGGGGACAGACAGATAATAAATATAAAACATAAGAAAATTAGGTATTATGCTAGATACCGTCATAGAGTGACAGCAGGGGCACAAGAGCTTTAAGTTAAGTAATCATGATAGATGTTGTGAAGTAGGTCTTTGCATGTTTGTATTATTTATCCAACATTTCTCAAAAATATCATTGCTTTTGGCCAATGATGAAATACATTAGGAACAAATTCATAGTTTACTAAATTTCACAGAAAATAAAGCCTTTGAGACAAGAAACTTTGAAGTTTAAATGACTTAGTGAAGTCCTGAGTCTCATTCTTGCCATTGTCACAGCCCAAGGGGCAGGAATTAACAAGAGCAGATGCACCTTTTATGATTAATTAATCTGACAGGGCCAGATCTGTGCTTGACTTGTGGAGGAAACAAAAACAAGATATTTGGTCTTGTCTTTGGCAAGTTTACAGTCTAGCTCGGATGATAAAAAATAACATTCTTAAAGCATCCCAAGAGCCATTTGGGATTAAGATGAGCAGCACTGGCAGTAATACAGGGTAAGGCACCTTGTGGGGTTGTTTACAGAAGCTCTTGGTGTAAATCTCTTTATTGAGCACTGTAGAATTTTCCTGCTTAGGGATTCTACTCTCCATCAAGTAATAATGGAACAAGAATGGTGTAATCTCATCCTTTCTACTGTAGCTCCTTTATAGTCAGGGGGAATAAAAGGAGTGTCTCTCAGAGATAAGAATGAGGAGTAAAAGTAGATGCGTAAGAGACATCGAGAAAGCAAAAACATAACATCCCTTTAATGTACTTGATACTATTTTAATTAACACATCATATGTGAACTGTTTTTGTTCTTTTGGCTGAAAGAGTATCAATCTTGCATATTCATGTGGCGTAAGGTGCTGCTTATTTTCTTGGTTTGTGCTATATGCCACAAAGAGAATAGTGACTTAGAGTGGATTTATGAAGAAGGTCTATAAAATTTTATTTTATCTGACTTAAAACAAGAGTCAGGGAATTCATCCCACCGGATGGTAGTAACAGCCTTTTATTACATCACAGTTGGTAGTAGCGTACAGAGGAAAAATTGGCCTTCCATGGTGTGTAACTACATGACCTAAATGAAATGAGATAGATGATCCTCCCCTGGGTGGTTTTTTATGTTGTTTTTAAAAAGAATAGAGAGAAAGGAAGATATAAAGAAAAGAAAGTACTATGAAATGCCACTCGTGTTAGGGTGGATTAGAACTTCACCTTTAGTCCAACTCACAAAATGGCCAGTACACAGCTATGATTTAACAATAAAAATAAATAAATTAAAAAAATTTAAAAAATGGCCATCTCTGTCATTACTTGAAATTCTTTAAAACTCCTTAAATTGTATTTGTAACAAGTCAACTATTCGGGGGAAAAAAAGTATTATAAAGCTATGGGTACAGCTAATGTTTGAGAAATGAGTTATTCTCTCAATAAATAAGCTGAAATTGAGGTTTTACAACTTTAAGCATCTAAAACTATTTTTATTATTTTAATGTCAACAGCAATCCCATTTTCTCAGCCAGAGAAAGACTTTGCTTCCATAGTATTATACCTGCACTTTTAGGGCATTCGACCCACTATCTAGACATTACTTCTTTTCAGGTCTGTCTACCGCCCCGACAGTTCTTTCGCACACTCCTCAGGAGCAAGAACTGTGTTTCATTCTCTGTTGCTTCACACAGAGCAGGTGATCGATAGCCTTTGTGGAATGAATTGGCAGGGCCTTAGCCATTACTACTGCAGTGTCTCTTAAAGGATTCCCTCAATGAGGAAGCAAAGCATCATTATAAATCCCCGTTACTGAGTTAGACTACAACACGCACGGTGGTTTGGCAAGTCCCACTGCGGACTGTAGGACTGTCTGCCTCTATATTAAATGGCTCCAGATGCTATGGGTTCTTAAACTCCTCTTCTAACTTTCACTATTTCTAATTGCTGGGTAAACCAGACAGTCATACTTTTTTTCAGATGGCTTGGCCTAGTTAATGGATTTCCAGTGAGAGTCCCAGAGTAAAAATGGTCATTAAAATAGGAATTTTAATGAAATGTTTTTGTAAAGCTCACTCCTAGCAACTCAGGACAACCTCCCTTTCTGAAACTTATTTTTCTGTTGTTGTTCAATTATGTATCAGAGAGATGAAGTCGCTGACTATATAGATAAAATGTTCTATTTTCTGATCCTAAAAACTCCTATAGTTGTAGTAGATTTATGGGTTCCTAGAAATTGAGTCCTTTAGCAGGTAAATGTTTTCTGGAATTCATGAATTCTACAAACTTCTAATCTACTAAATAGTAGAAGTCACATTTCAGTGTGACACAATGTTTGGCCATATACGAGGTTTTGCAAGTCTTGTGTCTCTTTACTAAATAAATTTGACATTCAAGGGTGTATGTGTTTAATATTTCTAAAATATTTAAAACTCCTTACATTAAAGGCTGAGGCAAGAGGATCTCTTGAGCCCAGGAGTTTGGGGTTGCTGTGAGCTAGGCTGGTGCCATGGCATTCTAGTCTGGACAACAGAGTAAGACTCTGTCTAAAAAAAAAATTTTTTTTTTGGTAGAAATATTGGGATTTTAATGTTGCATTTATAACTTTAAAATAAAACAGTACTACTGATAACAATTGTGTGTAAGCCACTTAAGGTTTTCATGTACATTATCCAATTTGATCCCCATAATGATCATTCATGAGCACAGGCTATTGTGAGATCTTTATCAATTAATCTGTAAGACTAAACTCTCAACTTTCATTTGATTCTAAAACTGTCCTCCTGAATTCTCTTATAAAACATACTATTCATTTCTTGTGTAAATGTCAGGGGCCAGAGAAAAATAAACTCACATTCTGCCATTTGGTATAAAGGAAGGAATCTAAACCAACATCATTAGTGTAGACAGTATTTGTGGTAAGCACTGCAAACACTGAGGATGTTTTTTAAACTTAGAAAGAAAGGGCTTTTGCTTCCCTTATGGCCTTCTCTTGACCATTTAAATTTTCTTGGATTTCATTAAAGTACATCAGTTAAGAAAATTTAAATTAATGTTTGTAATATGAATGTGGTATTATATCTTGAAGATATGCATTAACGAACTAAACCTTGCATAAATGCTTGTCATTTTTTATAAGAAGCATTTGATTCTTTTAAAGGATTACAGCTGGTATAAGTTACAAAAGTAATGGGATTAGTATTTCTTAATTTTTAATGTGAAATTAATCTATAATGAGTAGCCAGCATCTCTGGTTTCAGGCATGCCTTAATTATAACTTGAAATAATTTGTTATACAAGTCAGTCTAGAAGAATTTGAATGCTACTTAAAGATTTATAATATTGCCCCTTGCCCATCCCTTCACAGATGTCAACTTTTTATCATTTATTTTTCTAATTTCACTTCCAGAAGTGAAACAAAGCAGAGATAATATAAAAAAAATCTCTTTTGGCATGGTTGCATTTTTACCCAAAGATTATCTATTAACTATTACTTTATACAATGATAAGTTATTGTGAAAAACTATGGAATTACAGATGAGGCTTATGAAAATACAGGATGAATACAGTATTTAAACTCAACAGGTAAAATCAGTTCTTAATTCTTATGACCATCAGTGGTGTGACTTAAGTAGTGGCTCTGGGATTGCAAAGTAATTTCAGAGAGGAACTGAGGAATGAGAAAATGGGTCTATTGTGTGCCTTAGTATAAAGGGCTTCTCTAGCCGTTTTACAAAAGGTGTACATTTTTAAAGGATTTCCTCTTATGTAGAGCAAGGGAACATCCTAAAAGAGTTTGCAATTCTTAAGAAAGTAAGAAGAGAAGAGCCACAAGTTCCTTCAAAAATGTTTTACATGTATCGTACAATAGCAGACGGGGGATAGCGAGCGAGAGCCCAAACGCTTTGAAACCAAAGGAGATAAAACCAGAGCAAAAGGAATTCAAGCAAGATCCTAAGGTAATCAGATTTCACAGTGACAGAATTTTTTTTTATTTTAAAAAGTTTTAATTATTTTGGCAAATACACACACACATATCCCTACTACAGAACCGCTGGAAAAACTAGTCAATTTTTAATGCTCAATGCATTACATTTCTCCTCTTAAGGCTTCAAGTAAATGATTTTAGGAGATTTCATTGGATCTGATACATCATAATTGTCTAAATACAGATGTTGGAACTTTGTACTTCTTTTTTTTTATTAAGTCATTTGTACATAGATCATAAATACATTTATGCCATTATGGGATTCAATGTGGTGATTATTTGTACAAATTGGAGTGCTTACATCCTACTAATCAACATACTTTCACCTCATTTACCCAATTACAGCGTTAAGACATTTATGTTCTACACCTGATAGATCAAACTTGTACTTGCAATATGCTCCATAGGTGTGGTCCCCCTACTAACCCTCCCTCTATTGACCGACACCCCTTCTCTCCCCTTCCCTCCTTTATCCTATAGTTGTGTTTCATTTTTCATATGCAAGTATGAGTGATTATAAATTGGTTTCACAATAGTACTGAGTACATTGGATATTTTTTTTCCACTCCTGAGATACTTTACTAAGAAGAATATTTTCCAGCTCCATCCTTGTAAACATAAAAGAGGTAAAGTCTCCATTTTTTAATTCTTCATAGTATTCCATGGTATACATATACCACAATTTATTAATCCATTCATGGGTCAATGGGCATTTGGGCTTCTTCCATGACTTGGCAATTATGAATTGAGCTTCAATGAACAATCTGATGCAAATATATTTATTGTCAAATGATTTTTGGTCCTTTGGATATACACATCTAAAAGAGGAATTGCAAGATCAAACAGCAGGTCTACAATTAGATCCCTGAGTGCTCTCCAAACTTCCTTCCAAAAGGAACATACTAGCTTCCATTCCCACCAGCAGTGCAGAAGTGTTCCCTTTTCTTCATATCCACACCAACATCTGTAGTTTTGGGGTTTTGTGATGTGGGCTACTCTTACTGGAGTTAGATGGTATCTCAGAGTAGTTTTGGTTTGCATTTCTCTGATTATTAAAGATAATGAAAAAATAAAATAAAATAAAGATAATGAACATTTTTTCATGTGTCTGTAGACCATGCACCTGTCTTCTTCAGAGAAGTTTCTGTTCATGTCTCTTGTCCACAATGAAATGGGATCACTTGTTTTTTGCTTAGTAATAAGTTTGAGTTCTCTGTGGGTTCTGGTTATTAGACCTTTGTCAGAAATATAACTTGCAAAAATCCTCTCTCATTCGGAGGACTGTCTATTTGCTTTACGTAGTGTGTTCTTGGCAGTGGAGACGCTTTTTAATTTGATCAGATCCCAGTAATGTATTTTTGATGTTGCTTCAATTGCCTGGTGTGTCCTCCTCATAAAGTATTCTCCCAGGCCAATTTTTAAAAGTGTTTCCCCTACACTCTCTCTAAGAATTTTTATAGTTTCATGTCTTAAGTTTAAGTCCTTTAACCAGTGAGAGTAAATTCTTGTTAGACGAGAAAGGTGTGGGTTCAATTTCAGTCTTTTACAGGTTACCAGTCAATGCACCCAGCACCATTTATTGAATAGGGAATCTTTCCCCCAATTTACATTTTAATAGGTTTATCAAAAATCAAATGACGAAAAGTGTCTGGGTTTACCTCTTGGTCTTCAATTCTGTTCCATACATCTACCTCTCTATTTTGTGCTAGTATTTTGTGATAGTGTTTTGATCACTATTAATTTATAGTATAGTCTGAAGTCTGGAAGTGTGATTCCTCTTGATTTGTTTTTACTTATAAGTAATGTCTTGGCTATTCAAGGTTTTTTCTGTTTCCATATAAAACGAAGTACTAATTTTTCCAGTTCTTTAAAGTATGACAGAGGTGCTTTAATAGGGATAGCATTAAATCTGTAGATTGCTTTAGGTAGTATAGACATTTTAACAATGTTGATTCTTCCCAGCCATGAGAATGGTATATTTTTCCATTTGTTAACATCTTTAGCTATTTCTTTTCTCAGAGTTTCATAGTTCTCTTTATAAAGATCTTTCATGTCCTTAGTTAGATACTCCCAGATATTTCATCTTCTTTGGCACTATTGTAAAGGGAATAGAGTCCTTGATTGTTGTTTCAGCTTGACTATTGTTGGTATATACAAAGGCTACAGATTTGTAAGTGTTAATTTTGTATCCTGAGACGTTGCTGTATTCCTTGACCACTTCTAGGAGTTTTGTAGTTGATTTCCTGGGGTTTTCCAGATATATAATCATATCGTCTGTGAAGAGTGAGAGTTTGATCTCCTCTGGTCCTATGTGGATTCCCTTGATTGCCTTCTCTTGCCTGATTGTGGTGGCTAAGACTTCCATTACAATGTTAAACAATAGTAGAGACAGTGGGCCTCCTTGCCTGGTTCCTAATCTGAATGAAAATGATTTCAATTTTACTCCATTCAATACGATATTGGCTATGGGTTTGCTGTAAATGGCCTCTATCAGTTTAAGAAATGTTCCTTCATACCTATTTTCTTAAGCGTTCTGATCAAGAAAGGATGCTGGATATTGTCAAAAGCTTTTTCTGCATCAATTGAGGAAATCATATAGTCTTTGTTTTTTAATTTGTTTATGTGATGTATTATATTTATGGATTTACGTATATTGAACCATCCTTGGGACCCTGGGATGAAACCCACCTGGTTGTGATGTACAATTTGTTTGATGTATTGTTGGATTCTGTTTGCTAGGATCTTATTGAATATTTTTGAATCAATATTCATTAGTGATATTGGTCTGTAATTTTCTTTTCTTGTTGGGTCTTTTCCTGGTTTGGGTATCAGGGTGATATTTGCTTCATAGAATGTGTTGGGAAGTATTCCTTCTTTTTCTATGTTTTGGAAAAGGTTAAGTAATATAGGTACTAGTTCCTCTTTAAAGGTTTGGTAGAATTCACAGTGACAGAAATTAAACTCACTAAGTTTTCTATGGCTGCTGTAGCAAATGACTATTTTGTGGCTTAAGACAACACAAATTTATTATCTTACAGGTCT
>CAUYPK010061135.1:0-32972 GCA_963574355.1 Loris lydekkerianus
TATGTAAAAATAAAGTAAGAAAATGAGGAAGCTAATCGTTAAAAGGATTAAGTGTGTACCTGACTGAAAAAGTATAAAACCTGAACTTAAAATAAAAAACTTTGCTATACACCATATCAGAGTGTATGGTCTGTTTCTTGATTTAATAATTGCAGGAACGAGTTTTACACCTACAGCAAAGCTTCTGCTCGTTCGTGTCTCCGGTCACGCAACAATTATTATCTCCTTTAAATATCAACCAGCATCCAAATACCAGAATTTAATTCTATGAATAAATCCAAAGACATATTTTAACCCAAAAGTTCTGGAAAGCATTTTTAAGTTGCTTGTAAATGATACTTATTATTACCCAAAAATGCAAATAAAAATTCATACTTTATTCCCTTAAAAATATTTATGTTCCTAGCTACTTGGGGAAATTGCTATTACGGAAACTTACTATTACGGAGTTTACAGTGTATTGGCAGAAAATGATTTAAAAAGCTGTTAGAATAAAACGTATTGACTTTTATGAGAGAGTACATATATGGGGCTAGAAGAGCATTTGGCAAGGGGTGTGGGGGTATAAGAGTAAATCTCTCTACAGCAAAGAGAGAGCAGAGCAGGAGATGCCTTGAGAGGGAGATGACCATACTCCAAACTAACTGAGCCTCAGCCCTGCCTGTGAATAGTTGTGCCCCAAACTGTTGATGAAGAGAGACCAACACTGAACTTCATTTTATTTTGAAATTTATCTCAAGGACAATGCAAAACCATTTTGGAACATAAAGGTAGATGTTTATTAAAACTATCAATCTGGGGCGATGCCTGTGGCTCAGTGAGTAGGGTGCCAGCCCCATATACCAAGAGTGGTGGGTTCAAACCCAAGCCCTGCCAAACTGCAACAAAAAACAGCCGGGCATTGTGGCGGTGCCTATAGTCCCAGCTACCCGGGAGGCTGAGGCAAGAGAATCGCCTAAGCCCATAAAAGCTGGAGGTTGCTGTGAGCTGTGTGATGCCACGGCACTCTACTGAGGGTGACAAAGTGAGACTCTGTCTCTAAAAAAAAACAAACAAACAAAAAAACCCATCAATCTGGCTGAAAAATGTATTATGTTGTTGGAGCCCCTAGGTGGGTATGGGAGGTGGTAGCTGGTGGCAGAAGACCAAAAGAAGGGACATATTCAGGAGGTATTAAGAAAAGTAAACTCGGCAGCACCTGTAGCTCAGTGGGTAGGGTGCCGGCCATATACACCATGGCTGGTGGTTGGAACCTAGACTGGGCCAGCTAGACAACAATGACAACTGCAACAAAAAATAGCCAGGCGTTGTGGCGGGTGCCTGTCATCCCAGCTACTCAGGAGGCTGAGACAAGAGAATAGCTTAAACCCAAAAGTTTAAGGTTGCGGTGAGCTGTGACACCACTGCACTCTATTCAGGGTGACATAGTGAGACTCTGTCTCTAAAAAGAAAAGAAAAGTATACCTCAACAAGCCTGGTGAGGGCTTAAATATGGCAGTGATGACTCCCTATTTCTCCTTGCCTTAGATGCTAGGACAGCTAAGGACACACGGGAAGTAAAGTAGGGGCCCAGAGGAAGACTTCCCTCCTGGATGTACTCAGTGTGAGGAGTCTATTGGGCGTGTATGCCGTCATTTCCAGGAAACAAGTGACTGTGTAGGCCTGGAGCTCAATAAAAGAGTTGAACTGAAGTGCTGGCTGCAGTCATCTCCTACAGTTTATAGCTAAGGCCCAAAGCACAGATGGGATGACCCAGAAAGAGAATGTAAAACTAGAAGAGAGGGCATGTCAGGACCCGAGGGAGCATGATGTTTAAGAAAAGGTAAAGGAGAAGGCCGTGATAAAAAGAAGACCTGGAGCAGGAAAGGTCACCAGAAGAAAAGCAGCATCAGAGAAGACAAGAAAAGAACGCATTTCAAGGAGGAGGGCGTGGTCAAAATTGGCCAATGCTACTAATGCAGATTTCTTCTTTGTTTTCATTTCAAAATATCCAGGGGATGCAAATGTGTTTGTTACATGGGTAGTGTTTATCATGCTTAAGTGCTAACATAAACTTCTGAAAGTGATCATTGCAAATTTGATAAGAAGAGTTTTGGTGATGTTTTCAGGCCAGAAATAAAGTAAAGAAATGGACCGAGGAGATGAGAAAGTGAGTAAATTTATACTGAGTGTCCATAGGTTACTACAAAAGTTTTAAGACTGACTGTGTTATGGTTCAGTATTTCACGTCCAAGTCACAGTCGTCAGCGCCGTTTCTGATTCACCTGTACAAATTTCAATTTGTCTGTCTTATCGGTGTTACTGGGAGGGCTTCATTCATTTCTGTCTGCATGATTTTATGTTTCTTGATTTCTGTGTACATCAAAACTTGTGTAATATCCCATCTATTACACAAGCTACTTATTCTTAAAAAGGCTGCCTGGAATTTACATTTATTCGCAAGGAATGAACTGCCTGTGGTGGATGAAAGAACCCGAGCTTTTTTTTTATTATTATTATATTTTATTTGTAGCAATGACAAGCTCAGACAAGCTCATAAGGGAAAAAGTCCAGAAAATTTGGATCTTTAGACTCCAGTTCTAAAACTTTTTATAAATATTTCTTAAACCAAAATTTAATGACACTTTTTTAAAATTATTAAATCATAGCTGTGTACATTAGTGCAATCAAGGGGTACAATGTGCTGGTTTCATATACAATCTGAAATATTCTCATCAAGCTGTTCAACGCAGCCTTCATGGCATTTTCTTAGTTATTGTATGTAGACATTTGTATTCTGCATTTAGTAGGTTTAGCCTGTACCCATTCTAAGATGCACCATAGATGGTGGCCCCACCCATTACCCTCCCTCCACCCTAACCTCCCCCCTCCCTTCCCCACCCTTGGCCCTTTCCCCATAGTCTTGTGCTATAGTTGGGTTATAGCCTTCATGTGAAAGCTACAAATTAGCTTCGTAGTAGGGCTGACTATATTGGATACATTTTCTTCCATTCTTGAGATACTTGGCTAAGAAGAATATGTTCCAGCTCCATCCATGTAAACATGAACGAGGTAAAGTCTCCTTCTTTCTTTAAGGCTGCATAATATTCCATGGTATACATGGAGATCTAAAGATAGACCTGCCATTCAATCCTATAATTCCTTTACTAGTTATATACCCAGAAGACCAAAAATCACAATATAACAAAGACATCTGTACCAGAATGTTTATTGCACCCCAATTCATAATTGCTAAGTCATGGAAGAAGCCCAAGTGCCCATTGACCCATGAAGGGACTAGCAAATTGTAGAACCCGAGCTTTTATAAAGGAGATGTTTTAAAAGATAGTTCAATAAAGGCCACAGCTGAGAGCACAGAAGTGATTGGGTTTATAGAAGACCACATTTCTGAATATAGCCAAAGCAAATTCTGTGTAAACAGTGGGTTTGTCTTTCTGGTCTACTTTCCTGCCTGGTCAATCAGCTGGCCTGGGAGGGTGCTGTTGCAGCCCCCAGACGCACTATTTGTGCTTGAAGTTTGTGCCAAGAGTATTTGTATTTGCCAGCCCATGTTAGAACCAGCCACTCTGGAGCATTGTTCCTACTGAGATGTCCAGTAAGTCCTGCTCTTTTGTGCACTTACTGGCAAACCTTTGGCACTGCCTAGATGTTCATATCATTATCATTTTCAGCAAGTGGAATGAAATTTTAAGCAGGATAGGGTTCCCAAGAAGAAGCCAAACCCACTTAGAGTTTGTAATTACGGAGAACTTCCTTGCTGATCGCCTGGCTACTTAAAATAAATTTTGAAACCGACTTGGTATAAATAGAATAAATAAATGCATCCTTCATTGTGGACAGTCCAGAACTGTCATGACTATTTTATGATAAAAGCAGTATAGGAAAAAGTTTTTAAATATTTTCCTAATGCCTAACATTTTTGAGAAATGGCTTAGAAGACCAGTGTCCATATCAAAAAAATGATCAAGCCTAAATTAATATCAATTCCACGGGGGCTTTCTACAAGTGACCTTTTGCACATGTGAAATGCCTGCTTTGTTTTTGCATTTTTAACAGCCTTTCTGAATTAGATTACAAACCAACCCTGTTTCTTGGGTCCAGTATCACACCATCATGCCGGCTCAGAAGAACTGCGTCTTTGAATTAGACACCCACATGTCCCACTGAATTGCACTCCTCTGAAAACAATGAGGCAATTCACTGCCCAAGTGCTCTCCAATAGACAGAAAATAACAGTCCCAAGCTGAAATCTGCAAATAAGGGAGCCTTTCAATGTTTGTCTAAAACTCCTTTGCCTACCCACCCCATATACCATCAGGGAGAGTGGATTGGGACAGAAGACAGGAAGAAAAGAGAGCAGAAAACTGATGTCTGTTTACCTGATTGTACAAACTGCACTCTGAAGCTAATATTAACCAGGAGCAGAAATGTGTCTTGTTCAAACAGCACACGTGCTGGCTGGTGGTGGGGCTCTCGGCTGAATTCGAATGGAGCTGAGGGAAGTGCTGGATGTGAACCTCTTTGTGCCTTATCATGTTCAAAGTGGATTAACCTCACCAAATAGTGATCTGTTTTTGTAACAAGTTGTGACGGCTAGCTGGGCTGTTTCTGCACTACACAATTAAGTGCCACTGTGTTTTTAAGCCTTGATGACTCAGCATGCTGAGCCTTATTCCTAGCAAATGGAAGAAAAAAACTCAGCACCCAGTTTTTTTTTTGTTTGTTTGTTTTGTTTTTTTCTTTTCTTTGAGTGTCCATAACAAGTCCTATGCATTTTCCAAGCCCTTGTTGTCTGTTTAATCATGAATTTGTGTGCTTTGGTAGGCCAGCTTGTTATTATTGCCTACTCCGTTTTGTCTGTGTACCTGATAGTGAACTTCTCAAGTAAAGGAATGTGTGCTTCCTCATATATGAGCTACCAGTTCTATCCCCAGCACCTTGTGCCTCAGTGTTTGCAAATTTGTAAGTGTTCAATGATTCAGTGATTGAATATTTGAAAATGTCTCCTGTTCACAGGAAGACATCAATAAACCCTAACAGATGTTAATCACCTGGAAATACATTTTATCTTGCTTACTGACACTGAACATATTTCCTACGGCCAGACAGGAAAGACAATGAAAAACAATAGTTTTGTACTTCATAAGTCCAAGTGCCATTATAGTCCCTTGCTGGTTTTTAATCAACACCCCTGAGCTGTGTTCTTAGTCTAAGAAGGACCTCAAATGTTTACTAATCCAATTTGTTTTACCAGCAAGAAAACAAAAACCTACCCAGGAGAAAATGACTGAGCCTCAGCTCACTTGTGGCGAAACCCAGATCCAAACCCAGGTCTCATTATTACCAGTGCTGTGACACCAGGCTGCCACCCTTTCCCTTACAAAAGCACTGAAGTGTTAAGCCCTTCACTGATAATCCCCACTCTGCAAGTCAGGACAGAGCCAGGGCTGGGAAAACAACACACGAATGTATACTTCTGGTGAGAATTCCGGAAACTTGGCTTTCTAAATGTCCCCTGTGATTCCTATATGTACCCAGGTTCTGTACGCAGTTCCCACCCTCCCATGATGAATTAGAGAACTGTGGAATCTCAGGATTAGGAGGGATTTTGATCCTGTTGTACCACACCCCTCTCGGTCTTGTCTTGGCTATTACACCTCCAGGTCCTCAGAATACACATGCACTAAAGTCTGTTCTCAGCACAGATTGTACAAATATAATTCTCAGAACAAACATACAACCTTGCACTCGTTCAATTCGTGTCCTTTGGGACTAGGGAGAAAAGAGCTAAGCCCTCGTGTGTGTTCCAGGACACTGCCATGGGAATAAGTTGCATTGTTCCCACAAATCACCTCTCCTTTAGCATATATATCTGTCCATGATAGTCTTACTGGCACAGGACCTATATGACTTAAATAGTAGATACGTAAAGAATAGCTTTCAACTGCCTGGAAAATAGCTCAGAAACCAAAATGAGGCAAAAATGGCAATGATTCATAAATTAAATACAAGAAAACATGAAAACAATTAAAGAGAAACCCAAATTATTTATTCATATGTAAAAGATTATCCTTTCACTGTGAAAGTAAAAATGAGGATGGTAGAGGGGGAGTGAGGTGCAGGATTTCTGTGGGGGCTGCTCAGCTAGAGCTGCAAGCGGCCCTTCGGTGATGGCACTAATTTTATTTTCATTGTCTCTGAGTTACAGGACCACTAAAATAAAAACTACAATTCAAAAACTTCCCGAGAGCTTTGGCATCCGTAGGAATTACTCAAAGCCTCTGTGTGTAGAAGATGGATACCACGTTGCACTGGTTATTTCAGGAAATTGTGAGATAAAAAAAGTTTGGGAAGACGGTGGAGAACTGAGAAAATAATCAAAAGATTGACCAGATTTCTGTATGAAACACTGAAAATTGGATGTTTGGCCAGCATCTCCAGTTTCCTGCGGTTTCAGGGACAGAACCATAAGTCCCGATGGTCTCCTTTTGTTGGCCACCTACTTATTTTGTTAAGAAAACAAAAATGCCTGAATAAGAGAGTAGAAAAGTTCATTTGAATTTTGCTGAGCATGCAAGTTTGAGAGTTGGGCAACTGAAAACAAATCTGTAAAGTAGAATAAAGCACGAAGGAAGTATTTGGAGCTCTGGAAGAGAAAATAAAGTATAAAAAGAGCTATTAGAACAGTAATTGTGATATTTCCTAAATTATGAACTTCTCTATCTGTGTGTGGAGCTTTTACAAAAATTATTTCATCTGACCCACTTCCTTCAGAGTCCAAATAAACAATAGCACCGGTGCATTATTTGAATATGTTTTTGATGCAAAAATACAATTACAATAGCCTAAAAAGGGAAGATTGCTCTCAAAAGAGTGAAGATGCACTGTCTTAGTGTCCCCACTGGGTGCTTTTCTTTACTAGGCTGATTGCTGTTTCCAAGCAGTCTGGCAACGTCTCCTGATGATAGATCTTTCTGAACAAAAATGCTCCATTTCTTTTTTCCCCTTCTCTACAACATTTTAGATTTTCCATTCTTTCTTTTTTTTGAGACAGAGTCTCACTATGTCACCGTTGGTAGAGTGCAGTGGCATCACAGCTCACAACAACCTCCAACTCTTGGGCTTAAGCGATTCTCTGGCCTCAGCCTCCCAAGTAGCTGGGACCACAAGTGCCCGCCACAACGCCCGGCTATTTTCTTGTTGCAGTTGTCATTGTTGTTTAGCAGGCCTGGACCGGGCTTAAACTTGCCAGCCTCCGTGAATGTGGCTGGTGTCATAACCACTGTGTTACGGGCACAGAGCCATTTTTAACTCTATTTTTTAAAAGTAGATCATAGCTGTGTACATTAATGCAATCATGGGGCACCATACACTGGTTTTCTATGCAACTTGACATGTCCTTATCACACTGGTTAAAACAGCCTTCCTGGCATTTTCTTAGTTATTGTGTTAAGACATCCATATTCTACATCTAGCAAGTTTCACATGTACCCTTGTAAGATGCACCGTAAGTGGGGTCCTACCAATTGCCCTCCCTCCACCCATCCTCATCCCTCCTCTCCCTCCCCTTTCCCCTTTCCCATATTCTTAGGTTATAATTGGGTTATATCCTTCATATGAAAACTATAACTTGGTTCCATAGTAGGGCTGAGTACATTGGATACTTTTTCTTCCGTTCTTGAGATACTTTGCTAAGAAGAATATGTTTCAGCTCCACTCATGTTAACTCTATTTTTAATTATCAAAATTAAGAAATGCTAAGGCTCACTCTACATGTGACTCTGGCATCAGATTGACTCTGGCAGAAAGAATGGAAGGTCAGGGTTCCATATCCATGAGTTCCACATCCGTGGATCCAATTAACTCTTGATCAAAAACCTTCAGAACTGAACAATTGAATCTGTACAGAACATGCACAGACTTTATTTTTCTTGTCATTATTCCCTAAACAATGTAACAACTATTTGCATAGCATTTACATTATATTAGGTGTTATAAGTAATCTAAAGATGATTTAAAGTATACAAGAGGATGTGCACAGGTTGCCTGCAAATACCACACTTGAGCATTCAAAAATTTAGGTATTTGGGCAGGGTCTAGAACCCATCCCCCACAGATACCAAGGCACAACTGAATTTACCTTTGTCCCTGAAAGTCTACCTGTAAAAATAGTCACAGCCAATGCCTAGTACATGCAAGTCCCTTCAGGATGGTCTCCACTTGCAGGCAAATGTAAATACTTCAGCCTCAGATTTTCAGTTACGTGCAGGAGATAATTATTTTACTTTTATACATTTCTGTTGTATAAATGGAAAGTCAACTATTTTTATTATAACTTTTTTCTTTGACTTTATTTTTTAATAGGCTTTATTTTTTTTAACACAGTTTTAAGTTCACAGCAAAACTGAGCAGGATGTACAGAGTTCCAATATACCCCAATTCTCATACACACACAACCTATCCCACTATTAATATTCTGAACCAGGGTGGTACATTCGTTATTAACAATGAATCAACATCGACACATCATTTTTTTAAAGTATGCTGTGCCATTGATTACTTTTGGTCAGGCTTCTGACCTAGACTATGACAATGTAATCCATGCATTCATTAGTAACTGATACAAAACACAAAATATTCCAAATATAAATATATATTTTTTGTAGAGAAAGAGTCTCACTGTACCACCTCGAGTAGAGTGCCATGACATCACATGGCTCACAGCAACCTCCAACTCTTGGGCTTATGCGATTCTCTTGCCTCAGCCTCCCGAGCAGCTGGGATCACAGGCGCTCGCCACAATGCCCGGCTATTTTTTCATTGCAGTTCGGCCGGGGCTGGATTTGAACCTGTCACCCTCGGCATATGGGGCCAGTGCCCTACTCACTGAGCCACAGGTGCCACGATCCCAAATTATTTAATGTTACTGTTTATCTTTTGAAAAATCAAGTGGGCAATTAGCAACAAACATCCAATAGCGTTCAAGTCTGATCTGATATTCAGGTAGTTCAGATTTTTCACTTTTTTATCAGGTATCATTGAAGCATCCTGAAAGGTCAGCTCGAATCCTGGAAAACAGAAGTGTCATGTCAAGTTTTCCACTAGTGGGAAAAAGCGTGGGATATGGCTGCTTGCACTGTCTGGGTTTTGTGAATTTGTCGTATTCTTGGCAATCTCCAAAACCAGGACTTACTTTTTCTTCTTCTTCTTTTTTTTTTTTTTTTTTTTGGTTTTTGGATACTGTGGCCATAAAAAAGTCCCACAAAATTTCAGACATAAATAGGCTGTTTAGGGTCCTGCTGTTTTTAAAAGAAAAGGCAGTCTGTATATGAGCAGGCTGTCTCAGTATTTGTGTAGTTGATACAGACATCTAAAACAAACTAACAGATGTAGCAGTCATGTGTAACCAGCTACTGCTAAATTTTATGGTGTAAATTTTTTCTTTAAGAACGGAGAGGAATGTTATAAAGTGGAAAGAGTACAAATTTCCAATTTAGATAGACCTGAGTTTGAATCCTGATTTAAGCACGTAGTTGCTGAATGACTTTGGGCAAATTACTTAACCCTGCTGAACTTCACATTCCAATCTGTGAAGTGAGGCTAAACATATCTACTTTGCAATGTTGGTGTCCAGTGAGGAAGAGCAGTCATATATTTAAGCTTGAGGCACAAAGCAGGCACTCACACTGTTGTGTGACATAAAGAGCACTGAGTACGGAGCCAGGGCACCTACCTAAATCTTGAGCAAATTTTTTAACTTCTTTATGGTTCCTTTTCCTCATCTGGAGCTTATGATAATAACAGTACCCACCTCACAGAGCTCTTATGAAAATTTAAAAAGATAATAGTTACCTCGTGTAAATTGTTTATAAGGCTTGGCACATGGTAAATGTTAAATAATGTATACTGTAATCTTAATCATTTGTAAGGACTGACATATCATCTTGGATTGCAAGCAACTATGGAGAAGAAACTATTATTCTAATACCTAGACAAAGATTTTGGTCAATGTTGTCAACTGACAGTCTGATGGTTGATTTTCTTTTATGTTATTTTTCATAATCTTTCTTTTAGCCTATTATGTACTCTTAGGCAGTCTAGGTCAGTTTCTTAATTTAGAAGTATCTGATAGGGTGGTGCCTGTGGCTCAGTGGGTAGGGCACCAGTCCCATGTACCAAGGGTGGCGGGTTCGAGCCCGGCTCTGGCCAAACTGCAACAAAAAATGGCCAGGCATTGTGGTGGGTGCCTGTTATTCACCGTGGGTCTAATTTCATCATATGTAAAAGGTGTGACTGTGTAAAAATAAAATAAGATAACATATACACTGTCCTATACATTCCAAAGTGACAAAAAGACTGATACTTTGTCCTAACTTTTGATGAAGTGATTAATATGTTCAAACAGGTTGTCCAATGACACTCTGCTTGAAACCAAATTCTGCCTCTACTGCTTACTAGCTTGGGGACCTTTGCAAGATACTTAACCTCATGATGCCTCAATTCTTTCATCTATGAAACAGAGTTAGTAACTGTACTTATCTCAGGAGGTTGTTATGGAGATTAAGTAAACCAATTCACAAAAAGGATTTAGCAGAAACTCTGGCAAAGCAAGTTCCCAATAAATATTAGCCACTATTATTATCTCCAGAATATAAGACTAAACACATATTCTCACAAGAAAATAATATAGCAAGCATAATACAAATGTGGAAAATTAGAGAGTAAAAGAAAAAAACAACAACAACAACAACAAAAAAACAAGTACCAGAAAAAAAAAATTCTAACAGAACAGAAACCATCCTTGAAAGAATACTGGGAAGAATGTATATCCCAGTACTACTTTTTTTTTTTTTTACCATTTTATTTTTTATTTATATATTTTTTATTGTTGGGGAGTCATTGAGGGTACAAACAGCCAGTTTACATTGATTGCTTTTATTAGATAATGCCAAATTAACAAAATATTGCATTTCTTGGAAATTTATCAATCTTCTGTTTTGAGAACTTTCTAGTAGTATGGCAGTGTTTTATAAATTTTCAGTCTCTCCGAGCACAGTGTACAGAAAAGATGTCTCTTTAATAGTATTATATAGAGAAAATTGAGCTTCATTTGGGGAGAGGTATGATTTCTAAAATCAGAGTTGTAAAGTCAAACTAATGTAGAAGTAAGTATCACACATCCGTGAGATTTGAAATTTATTATTATATCAAATATTTTAATTAACACAGGAAATTGTCATTTAAATTACGCAGATAAAGAATTTGCGTAATAACAACACTCACTTTCTTATAGTTAGGAAATTAGGAGTTTTCTTATACCAGCTCTTCTGCAGGTAGGGTAATTTTCTGTTCCAAATGCTATGAAAGCAAACAAAAGAATGCAAAAAATGGGGGGGGGGGGAATCCCACTTTTGATTATGTTTGATGCTTTTAATATTTTTTAATATTTCACTTATTTTTTTAAATGTGAAAATAGACATTTTTAGCACTTAGACTCTAGTGAGAGTGAGACATTAGTGACTGTTTTGCAGCATTGGTTAGATTTGCAGCCTGTATATAATGCTTTAAATTCAGGATTTTTACAGCAGGTTTCTATTTTTCCCTTGAGATAAAAATGATAGCCTCAGCTGTGATGACAGCTGCCAGACATAGCAAAACTCAGGGACGCAGATTATCATGGCTGAAAAGAAACCAAGTTGTTTTTCCCTACTAAATACACAGTTGTTAATCAAGAAATCAATGCACTTGAAATAAATAAAATGGGTTGTATCATTGTACCCTACAGCACAATAGATTTAGGCCCTGAATGTATGTTGCAAGAACACTTTCAGTATAATAGACCGTATGAAACATTACATTTACCAGAAATATTTTTAAATTATAAAATATACAAAATAAATATACAAGTTCAGACAATGATATAACATTCATCCAAATCCTCATCAATCAAGTGAAGAAAGAAATCTATGCAAATTTGCTTGAGATAACTGCTTAGCCCTTTCCTGAACATATCCATAAATGCTTTTCCTTACCCTGCCTTCTGTATCACTACATCATATATATATATATTGAGTTAAGTTCAATGTTAAGTGCCACTTATATACCACTAAATCATAATTTATATCATAAGTGCCACTTATGATATAAATCACTTATCATGATTTAGTGGTATATAAGTGGCACTTAACAGAGCCACCTTTTCAATAAATTTTCAGGTGTCCAGTATATTATTGCTGAGTATTATTACCATGTCATGCAGCAGATCTTTGTAGACTTACTGATATTTTAAGCTCATTCATTAGAAACACTCACTTCTTCCTCTCAACAGCTCCCAGAAAGCGCCTCTGTACTCTTTGATCTTAGGGGTTTGATTATTTAGATAACTCACATATGTGGAATCATCAGTATTTGTCTTTCTGTGACTGACTTATTTTGCTTAGTGTAACATCCTCAAGGTTCACCCATGTGTCTAAAATGGCAGGATTTCTCCCCTCTTCAAGGCTGAATAGTATTCCATTTGCAATAGAATAAATTCTTTAATAAATTGCAATAATAATTGCAATAATAAATTGCAAAAGAATTTATTTTTTCTTTAATAAATTGCAACAGAATTTATTCTTTCTAAGTCTGTACCATACACTTCATGCATTCTCCTGGTGATACACACTTAGGTTGTTTCTGAAACTTGTTTATTCTTTTCTGTTCTCTAAATTATAACAGCGCCAACTTTTATCTTTGTTTTGGTCTTCTTTACTGTTGACTCCCTTTACCTGCCTGATGATCTTTTGTTTGCAACTTTTACTTGTGACTGAAGCTCTGAGCTGATTGTTGTGGGTAGGTCTGTGTGGATCCACTGAATTCCATGAAAAGACGTGTGTCCTCTCTGGCCTGTTAGAACAGAAAGTCACTAGAAAATCCATGTATAACAAGAGGTAGGCATGCAATCAACAGAATTTGCTTTAAATTTAGAGAGGATGTTGTCAGCCTTTTCTTAATTTTAAGTTAAATGAGGGTAAACATTTTTAGGTTACGTTGGTTTTGATTGTTAGAAAAGGTTCAAGTTGTAGTTGAGGCCTTCACCCAGGGGTCATGCTGAACACCCTCATGCTGTGCACAGTAGGTGAGATGCCCCCAACTGACCTCCCTCCTCCACCATCTTTCCCCCTCCTCCTTGCTGGACTATAATTGTATTTCATCATCCATGTGGGAGTGTGGTTGTCTGCACATTAGTTTCATATCAGTATTGAATACAATTCCATTCTTGAGATCCTTTACTAAAAGAGTGTGTTTCAACTCCATCCAGGTAAACATAAAAGATGTAAAGTCTCCCTCTTTTCTTATGGCTGAATAGTACTCCGTGCCACATGCCACAGTTGTTCCCATGACTTGGCAATTGTGAATTGAGCTGCAATAAACATTCTGGTGCAAATATTTTTGTGGTAAAGTGATTTTTATTCTTCTGGGTAGATCCCTAGTAATGGAATTGTGGGATCAAATGGAAGGTTGACTTTTAGTTCTTGAAGAATCCTCCATACTTCTTTCCATAAGGGTTATATTAGATTGCAATACAACCATAAGTATAGAAATGTTCCCTTCTCTCTGTGTCCATGCCAGCATCTGCAGATTTGGGACTGTGTGACGTGGGGTCATCTCACTGGTGTTAGGTGATACCTCATAGAACTTGTCAGCTTTTCAATAAGAGGGGATCTCATTTGTGAAACTCACACTCATGTGAAAGTTTGGCTTTTGCTAATGGTTGTTTATTTTCTCTAGGTAAGAGCTTCGGTTTTCTGCCAGGAGGAAGATGTGAGGCCTCTGTGGATGGGAGTAGATGAAGGGAAGTGATGGGCTAGCTGGTGAGGGTGCTCCTGGTGTGGGCCTCTAACCAACCCCCCTAATTTGAGTTCAGTGGCGTTTCTGCTCTTTGTGGCTCTGGTGAGAAGGTCCCTTTCTACATATTCTGTGCGGCTTGGGTCACTCTGTTTTATTGTCTAAATTTTTCCCTTTTCTTTCCTCCATAAGAAATTAGCTGATACTTCTTTTGATGACCCAAGTATAGAGGTATTTGCATCTACATTTTGTTTTGTGAACACTTCTGTATTATCATTTATGGGGTTCTGAGAGGGGAGGAAAAGCACAGCTGTGGTCGGTCTGCTCTGAACCTACTGAGCTCTTTTCATTATTGTTGTTGTCATTAATTTATGACATCTAAACTCATCTCTCCCTGTTTCCACATCTGTTCCTAGGATATGCTCAGTCTTTTCTGGTTTCAGGCCAGCTACTGTCTCTCTGTCGGCGAGTTCTCCTCTCATTGTCCTGTGAGCCTGTTCTACCCCGTATTCCCTCTACTCTCTCTTTCTCTCATCATAACTTCAGGTCTCTCCAATTTTCTTTTCCACTTTCCTGTAGGTGCCCCCATCTCTTTCCTTTAGTTCTCACCCAGGCTATTGAAAACTGACCAGCCATTTTTCTTCTCAACGGTCCAACTCCCTAAAACTTGGTGTAGTCCGACTCCTTGTTTCTCTTCTTTGATAATACCTTAACCAAGGCCATTGGCCGTGTCCATGTTACCAGATCCAACAGATATATTTAAATCTTCTTTGTGACCTTTTTAACTACACCTGATGATATCTTCACCCTGGGATTCTAAGAAAACATGTATTCTGCCAGTTTTAATTTTTCCACTATTTTTTCAAAGTTCTTTGTCAACCTCTTTCTCCTACAACCATCAAACATCTCTACTCAAAATCTGTCCTTGGCCAACTGTCCTTTAACATTCTGGACTGGCTGAGCATTCTTACTCCTTCATCCCATTTATTGTTTTGTCTTTACTTAGATGCTGGTCGTTCCAAATGGCCCCTAATAATGGCATCACTTACATGTATGGTTGCTGTTCCAGATCTCCTACTAATCATTTTGCATGCATGTAAGCTTCACTGTAACCCTATCAGGTATTATCATCTCCATTTTTTCAGAAGGGGAAATTGACACAGTCACATGCCCAAATTACACAGCTAAAGAGTGAAAAAGAGTTATATCAAGAAGTTACACAAATGCTGTTTCTCACTAACATTGTGCTGTTATCTGTTAGGCTGTGCAGCTTTACAAGCTCACTTCATCTCTTCTGCACAGAGTAAAGAATACTTTAATGCCTGAAATGGTCCTGGATTTCTACCTTGCCATATTTTTTTCCAAAAAAATCACAAGTTTTCCTTTGAGGGTTTCTTGCAATTCCATGAGTCAATATATTCTTTACTTTTTTCTTGCATTTTTAATAGAGCAGAATAAACACACACACACACACACACACACACACACACACACAGAACTATTCTCCTACATAAAATATATATACTTATAACCATATTAAAAATATCACTTTTAAATTAAAAAAAAAAAAAAACTATGAAATCTTGGATCCAGACCTGTAAAAACAGGAATTAAAATGGTAAAAGACTTTTAAAATGAATCCAAATTTATGTATTACAGCTTCACATCCTATGTTTTAATAGATAGAAACAATTCATGAAGAAGATTCCCAGAAAAAAAGAAAGGAAGTTGTGAGAGCCAAGGCCAAGTGGAAACAAGAATCCAAACAGAACAATTCCCAGGTAACTGGTTTCCCATCTGCTTGGTGTTGGTGTATCCTCTGCGCCCTGCCTGAAGTTGGCAGCAGCACTCCCGTCTCTCAACATGTGATCTCAAATCGAGAAGAGTCTATGATATGTTTCCAAGTCCAGATTATGTACCTCTAACATCAGTAGTAACTGACATTGTGAATTCCAACAAGCTATCTGTCTTTGATATCCCCCCTCTTGAAAGAAAAAGATCTGGGATTTTGGACAAGCTGTAAACCTTTCTTTGTAACCGTGATCTTTTCTCGGAATCTGTGTCTGAAGCATGCCCAAGCCTAACTATAAAGAGACATAGGATTCAAATCACTAAGTCTGATTAATTACTAATAATACTTCATGTTTCTGTTCTGTCCTGGGCCCTCCCCAGTATCTTTCTTCATTCTGTGTACTAGCACCACAGTTGGGTGGGTGCATGCTACATCACTCCTGGGGCGCAGCCTGCATTTGGACTGCACAGAAAGCAAGACCCTCCGGAGATGTGCGATGTGCTGGCATCCCACAGGTCTTCCCTGGCCTGGAAGCTTTATGTTAGTCTGGGAATTAAGAAGTGGAGAAGAAAGTGACAGCTTCCCCTATGCTGTGCATAATTCCATACAATTAATTTTATCATGGACTATAAATTATTTTAAGTGGGTATGGAAGGCTCTTATTTTGAGAATAGCTTTATTAGATATATATGGATGGAATAACAGTAATAAAGTATTTCCATTTAGGAACCTTCACTTAGTTACTCTTTGAAATACTCCTTCACATTAAAATAAAGCCTCAAAAATGTTTATTTAAAATTCTCAAGTTCAGGAATGCTGATCTTGGGCATGAATCAAGTACAAATATCAGAATATTGTCCCATGAATCAGAATGAAGAATGACTTTCATATTTCCTTGACAATTCCGCAGTGTTTCAATGAAAGTATTCTCTAGGTGGGCCGGGAACGGTGGCTCACACCTGTAATCCTAGCATTCTGGGAACCCGATGCCGGTGGATCGCCTGAGCTCAGGAGTTCAAGACCAGTTTGAGCAAGAGAGCAAGACCCCATCTCTTCTAAAAATAGAAAACAAACAAACAAAAACAAAAACTGGGCATTGTGGTGAGAGCCTATAGTCCCAGCTACTTCAGAGGCTGGAGGATCGCTTGAGTTCAAGAGGTTGAGATTGCTGTGAACTATGATGCCACAGCACTCTACCCAGGGCCATAGAAACTCTGTCTCAAAAAACAAAACCAAAGAAACCCCCCCCCCAAAAAAAAAAAGAAAAGAAATGTTCTATGGTTATAGATCCATAACTTTATTCTAGATCCCCTGATAATCAAGCCCAATGTTTATTCATTCATTTATCCCAAATTTTTTTCAAAAATTATTGAATACTGATGATAAAAGACTGAGAACAATCCCTATGTCACTGACACCAACTGGAAAGCCACTTGTTAAGATCTGAGGCTTGGAGAATGTTCAATGCACGTTTTCAATACATATTTAAAGATCTGCTCTTTAGAATATAAAACAAGTTTAAAAAATTAAAAAAAAAAAGAATATAAAACAAGTTTCTGTGGACAGGACAGAAATGTAGAGTTTGGAACAGAAAATATCTGTGGCTGAAAAAAAAAAAAATCAGGCATCATCTTACCTGTAACTTAGTTCCAGCTTCTTTCTAAGAAAATTGTTATTACAGTCTTCCACTATTATAACATATCTTGCATTGAAGATATCTCTGACCACTCCAGAGATATCTTTAATTGACTCTTAATCTATCCACTATCTCAGGTTAAAGAGTCTCTTATTTTATTTTATTTATTTTATTTTTTGTTGTTGTTGTTGCTGCAGTTGTCATTGATGTTTTAGCAGACTCAGGTTCGAACCCACCAGCCTTGGTGTATGTGGCCAGCACCCTACCCACTGAGCTACGGACACTGCCCCAGGTTAAGGAGTTTTAGTAATTGAGAATTCTCAAAATAATATTTATAGAAAACTACAAAGAAGCAGCAAAATATTCAATTAATGGAATAATTTTTGTGAATTAAACATCTCCCTAAACTACTACTTTGTAAAGTATTTCTCCTTTCGACGTTAAAACGTAAATATATGCTGAAGCCTAAGAAAGAAGTTATTCAGTGTGGTGTAGACCAGGTGACAGTAGAACTCTGAATCAGGATTTCTAGATGCCAATTGATATTGAAGAATTATTGTGATATTTGAATGACTAAAACATTATAGCATTTTCTCATTTAGACTTCAGCATCACATGTTATTGAAATACAGTTGAATAGCAGGTTTTAAAAAATAGACTGTAAGGAAGGAGTGGTTCATTATAAAAACGTTGATTATGATTTTTTAAAAGCAGTTTATAATCTTAATTTTTCATTATTCATATTGTCATAACTGCCACATTTTCAAGAAAAATGATCTGAAATTGCAACTCTTAAAAATGGCTGATATATCCAGAAAAATGAAATCCTCCTGTGGTCTGGCTAATTACTTGGTTCTGCTTACCTGAAAATAATAAATTTTTAAGAAAGCCTGATACTTGTTTGGTGTTTGGAGTTCGGGCATTTCAACATAACCAATGTCATGTGATGCCAGGATTCTCTGTGTAGACTTAGGAAGCGGGGCATAATCAACGCTGTGAAATCACGATTCTCCAACTGGAGGGAAATAATCTCCCGAAAGTCTGCTTGAGGGGGTTAGGGTGCTCCCTAACTGCAGCCTAGGTGGGACTGCAGAATGCTGGAAAGCAATTACCCATTTGTCTCTGGTTTTTAGTCTCAAAGAAATAAAGAATAATCATTGTTTTCATTTTGGGAAGAGGAGGTTCTATTAAGAGCTGTAGTAGACACAAAGATAGGCCACTGAGATGACCCCTCATAAAGGGACATTTTGCCCCAGCAGACTGCGTCTAGTTGTCAGCTTCCCTGGAGTCTGACAAACCTGGAGAGAGACATCTTGCCAAGGACACATCTTTCCCAGGCAAGACACATTTGGTGACTGATCAAGATAAACATATAAAGGGCATTAGGCCATTTCAGCCTAATGTCCACCATGTCTGATGGCCCATAGCCACTCTGAGACCCTTTAGAGGGATTTTTACCTCTGCCCTGCCTTACTCTTTGCCCTTTCTCGTCAAAGATGTTGACTCCTAAAAAAAATAATAATAAAGCAAAAGCAGCAACAACAAAAACCTTTGTTTGCCAAACTTCATTTCATTGTCTGCTTCTGGAGAGGCAGACGTTTAACAAAAGACAAAATGACATTTTGAGATAAGTACTATCTTGCGCTTGTTTGAGGAGATTCTGAAAAACACAAAACCATACGCAGCTGAGAGGGAATGTATGCACTAAGAGTAGCAAACACAAAGAGGCAGATTCATTTAGTACAATTGGGCCCAAAGTCTCATGTCGGTTATTTAATCTTTCACCACCTCCTTAGTAAAAGCACCTGGGCAAGTCTCGCATTGCTGACACCTTTCTTTCTTGTAGCATCTTTTCCTTTCCGGTAAATGCTGCCAACTTCAACAATAGTGTTTGTTAAGACAATTGGATTAAAAAGCACCAAATCAGCTGAAAAAAATGTTATCAGATGGAAGCCTTTGAAGAAATAGACAGAATTCTAAGAGAGTGAAAGAGATTGTGGAAAACACTCATTCAATCAAGCAAAGTATAAGCCTTTTTGATGTGACTGACCTGCTGAGGATCATAAACGTTTGGGTGAACGCTTAAATGGAGCTATTTTTAAATGGATGCCATTAATGTATAGAGCCTGTTGTTGGGTGTAGCAAGAATTACCATAAAGTACAAGAAGTTTCTTCCCTTAAGTACAGGATAAAATAAGGAAATGTGTTAAGTGCACTGTGCATTTCACATGTTTGAAGGGGTGGCAGAAGAGAGAATATCTGAGGAAGAAGAAAGCTTCAAGGAAAAGATGTATGAGAGACAGATTACTGCAAATGGTAAGTTTGTGCCAGTTAGGCCTGGAGGGTTATGGAGTCCCAGTTAAGGAAACAGCACGAGGGATGGAAAGGGAGCTCTCTGTGTGCTTTGCTTGACTACCATTGGACTCAATGTCTCACCCACAAAGAGAAGTAGTTGCAGAGGATTAGGGCTTTGCAAACTGCATTTTGAAAACACATTTAGCTCATTAAAATAATTCTGGGTGAACTTGCTTGAGGGCAGTCCTTGGGAAAAAAAAAAAGACTTAGGATCTATTAGTATATATTTGAACTTCTTGCAGATGTGCATAGATTAGTAAAACTTGTTTTCTGTTTCTTGTAGAAATTCAGGTCCATGCCTGTTCTTTCACATGAAAATGTCTGAACATACCGCCGTAGCACACATGTGCCAAGTCCAATTAAACTTGAGGGCTCAGATGCCTCTGCTCTGTACATGTGCTCAGCACTGCCGAGCGGGAGTTGTGCAATAGCAAGGGAGGGTACCATGAAGACGGTGATAATATCTTTCACGGGTTTCAGTGGAAGTTTTGTGAGCCTCCTGTCTGAATTTTATTTTCATGCAGGGGAATGCACACAGATGGTAGATGTTGTCAGTGATTTAACTATGAAGTAAAAATGGCTGACTACCTCCTTTTTGCAGCCTCCAGATGAACTTAAAGATATGCAACTACATGTCTTTGTGAAAGTGTGTAACTGCGGCAAATTACAAAAATAAATGTGAAAGTAAACGAGATGTTGGGTCTGATACAATTGTAAATGTCACTCATAATGTCACTCCAATTTTCAACTTTTTCTGTTTACCAAAACTCATTATTTAGTGATATTGAAATTTTAAGAAGTTACAAATTTGGATCTATGAAATATCTTTGTACTAGAAAAATAGCAATTCTGGCTATTTTAAATAACTGGATCCAATATATGGTTTTATTTGGAAAATAATTACTGATTTAAAGGTGTGGAAACTTCTGTTTCAAATAGCTATTTTAATGATCTCTGTAGATTTCAAAGAATTGCCCATGCTTACATGTTTGTCTGCAAAAAGTGAATGGAAATAAAGAATAAAGAAAAAGTCCCATGCACAGCAATCAGAGTTCCAGAGACAGTTTATTTAACTCAAAAAATGAGCAAAATATGAATCAGTATAAAGAGGTTTCAAAATATTTAAGGATGAAATAAAGTTATAACACAATTTAAAAATATGAAATTCTTAGGATATCGAAAATAAAGCTTTCTATTGAAAGGGAAATTTTATATAAAGGCAGTCTCCTAGTTACAAACATCTGACTTACGTACAATTCCCACTTATGAAGGAAAGCTATTACAGCTAATAGGTAAATGTATCTGTTCTAACTTACATGCAAATTTGGTCTAAGAACAAACCTACAAAACTTATCTTGTTTGTAACCCAAGGACTGCCAGTAGGGATTTTGTTATCTATCTAGTGTGTGGGATGAAAGCAGAGAACATATATTAAAATTAAAAACAAGAAGGCCAGGTGCAGGGGCTGTATCTATAATCCCAGCACTTTCGGGGGCTGAGGCTAGAGGATTGCTTGAGTCCAGGAGCTCAAGGCCGGCCTTGGTAACATAATGAGACTTCTTTTTTACAAAATTTCTTTTAAAAATTAGCCAGGTATGGTGGTGCATGCTTGTAGTTCCAGCTACTCAGGAGACTGAGGCAAGAAGATCGCCTGAGCCCAGATGTTTGAGGCTGCAGTGAGCTGTCATTGTACCATTGTGCTCCAGCCTGGGTCACAGAATGAGACTGTCTCTAAAACAACAACCACAACAAAAGCAACAATAAAACACTTTAAATTTCAGAACATAGTTGAGAAAAAGAAGAGCAATACCAAAATTTGTGAATTAGGAGATAATTAAATGTGATTACTAGCATTGGTGGAAGGTAAACAGTAATTTCCAGGAAACCTCTTGGAAAAATACACAGAAGAGTTAATCTATAAGAAAATCGAGGTGATGAAAATCAATTAAAACATCAGTTTATAATGAGCAGTTTTTCTTCCTGGGGAGAATTAACCTATCCAGAAATCAAATGAACTAAAAACATTAAGAAATGAACAGTGGAGCACTGGATGAATAATGGAAAAGAAAAAAAAAGATCACTTTTTCAATTCGTGATCGTGAAGCTTGTAAAGCTCGTAAACGATAAAAGCGTAAACCTAAAATCAGTATTTCTAGGTTGCTTTGAACAACATTTGTTCCCATTTTACAGACATAATCACTGACGTCCAGAGAGATTTCTAATTAAAAAAAAAGTGCAGCTTTATAAAGTAGCACTTTCTACTTCCACTTCTAATTTGAATTTTATTTAGAAAATCTATTGTCAAAATGTAATTGTGAAGAATGCTTAACATACCAGGAAATGGTTTGCTTTATTGTTTTGCCAACTCTTATGAACGTATTTAGCTTAACATTAATTATAGACCATAGGAGGTTCTTGGGGGCTGCTTGCCATTTTGTGGGAGAAGGCTGCTGTACACCCTCTACTTCACCTTGCTGTGACCTTGACCTTTCAGAAGTCGCCCACACAGCCCCTCCTTTGTCTGCAGTGCTGGTGGGAGTTGCCGCCAGCCTCCCATGTGCCTCACCTGCCCTCTGGCTTTTTATGAGGAACCCCACAATTTAGCAACAAATTTATTTTTTCTTAATTTAAATCTAAGATAATTTTCTGATCCTGGCAACCAAGAAGAACACTGAAATGAACCTTATTTATTTGCAGAAAAGATAATGGTTATTTTTTAATACTATCAATGCTTTACACATCATGAATGATCTTTAGTGATATTTTAATAAATTCATACATTTCTAAATGAAAAAGCAAAAGCTTAAAGAGTGTTATGCGCTGAATTATGTCCTTCCCGTTATTCTTATTTTGAAGGCCTAGCCCCAGTACCACAGAATGTGACTGTATGTGGAGATGGGGCCTTCAAAGAAATAACTAAGATAAATGAGGAGGTTAGGGTGGGACCCAATCCAATATGATTGTATCCTTATAAGAAGAGGAGATTACAAGTTTAGAGAGACAGAGACCAGACACACAAACACACAGGGAGAGATGGCCTGATGGGCACCTTGGAGCCAGGCTCCGAAGAAACCGGCTCTGCCGACACCCATCTCAGACCGCTGTCTTCCAGAAAGTGAGAAAATTACCTCTGTTATTTAAGCCACCCTATCTGTCATCATTTGTCTGGCAGCCCTAGCAATCTAATATTAATGTCAGTTGTCTAATATCACATTGTGAGCTGTGGCCAAACCAGGACCCAATTCCAAATCTCAGAAGTCTCGGTTTGGTGGTTGTGCTGATTCATACACGCAGCGGCACACCTGGGTCATATATATTATAAGAATCGTAGATATCATTCTAAGCGACATTCTGGTTAATGCCGTGATTGACTGGCATGTCACTTAAAATTTCTGGTTGTGCTTCTCAATCTGTAAAAATGGCTCTAACTCTGAGACTGAATAAAGGAATGTGACAAATCACTGATTAAAATTCACACAAAAAAACTCTATTTTCAGATTCCCAGTTCATGACTTCAAAACATCTATTAAATTTGGATAGAGATTTGTTTTTCAAGGCCTACATTCCAGAGTATGATTCAGTGCGTCTTAAGGAAAGACCACACTCAACTGTGACTATAGAAATAAATTACATTCTAAGCTTTTACCAAACAGCTTTGTAGCTTCTGCCAAAATCCATAATCAATCTTTTTCTTAACTTGTTCTGTACCTTAAATGCTTTTCAGTTACTAAAGGGATAATGCTAAATATAAACATACAAAAAAGAGAGGAACTGCAGCCTCTCTTTAATTCAGTGGAAAATGAGGGTGAGTAAAAACCTCTCTGGGGGAATGAATTGATTCAATTAACTCTCTTAGTTAAATTAATCCTCTTAGAGAACCAAACACCATCCACTGTTCTGGAAAAAGTAACTGAGTAAATGGCACTCTGGTCTCCCAACAATTAATTTAATATAGGCAGCTAAACATACATCCTCTAGAATATTTTATCCATTGACATTCAAAGAAAACATAATGAAAATATTCTTATTTTCTGTTCTGTCCTTGAAAGAAGCTGAATATCTGGAGTATTATTGTCAAATGAATCACCTTCAGAAGTTTATAAAAAGAAATTTCCCTTAAAGCTATCTTTATGGTGGAGGAAATAATCTCATTTGGTTGCTTACTAAGTACCTTTTCCAAACTTGTATTATACAGTCCTTTGGAAAGAAAAATACTCTTAAATGAAGAAAAGTCACACTTTTCTTCGATGGATTAAACTAAAAATATAAAGGAGGCTATGCAACATCTTGAAAATCTCAGCAAGAATTTTGAATTAATGAGAAGTTGAGAATAGTGTTTTAAGAAATTAAAATGGGTGATGTGCCCTAATGTAAATACGGACTCCTTGGGAACTAAATTTTTAAAGCAATATTATTTAAAGTAGCTGCATCCTTATTTTTCCCTCATAAATTTGGGCAAAAAAAGTGTACATCATATGCAGCAAAATACAATGTGTTTGCACCTGTGTGTGTCTGTGTGTCTACTGCTGAAGGTGCATGGGGAGTCTGCCTATTATCTCTGCTTTCTTGTGCCTGCTGCCACCTAGGGGAGGGCAGAACCCCCCTGTTGCTTCCCCCACAGGCTCGCTCAGCTCTCTGACTTTCAGGAGCAAGAGCCAGGCGGCCAGGCGGGGATGGGAAGGCATGGGCAGCTGGGAACTCCAGCTGGCTCCAGCCGCTCCTTTCACGCTCCCTTCTCCTTGGGCAGTGTTGAGTGTCTCACACAGGTGCCGGTCAGGGAAGGGAAGCCCTCTGGGAGGAGGGTGCTTAGCACAGGGCAGGACAGGACTGTCCCCTCACAGGAAGTGCCTGGGGGAGGACACCTGGGCTGGAGATCCAGCTATCAATTTAGGGAAGTGTGGGAGGTGGACAGGCTGAATTCCTCACGGACCTTCCAGCTCACCAGGGTAAGGTGCCCAGTCAGGGGAATGTCTGTGCCACTATCCCTGCACGGGGAACTCAGCAGTGCAGGGGAACAGAGACCGTCAACTAGTAGCTGGGTCTGGAGAAGCTGAGAGGTCTGAGGAGATGAGACTTGCTCCCCCTGTCTGTCTTCTCATTGCACTGTTACCTGGCTTCCTTAGAGGTTGCATTATCCCCTGTCCCTGTTTACCCTCCACCCAACCTTCCTGAGGGCTGCAGTCTCCCCTCTCTCATCCTTAACCTTGAGTGCTGACTGTTGACGGCTGTGCATCCTTGCACACAGACTCTGTTATATACCCAATAAAAAGATTCTGGAAAATAGGACAGGTGCTGCGTTTCTCTCATGCTGCCACCATAGGAGCATGGAACTGTGTGTGCCTTCACGGGCTTCCGGTTTTATGCACTAAGTTTGGCATAAGTTTCTCTTTCTTTTCTCAGCACAGTCTCCCTGGTGGCCCCTGTCTCATGGTGGGGTCACCAAGATGCCCCAAAGGGAGGCTTCAACCACAGGCTCTCTGAGGAACTTCTATAGAGGTCTGGATTTCTCCCAGATGAACATGGGCCACAGAGCTTCCCGTGACATTCTGTAAATGCAAAATAAAGCCACAATGACCACCGCACACCTATAAAAATGGCTTAAATTGGAAAGACAGACCATATCAAGTATTAGTAAGAATATGGAGAAATTCACCTCTCACATGAAGGTGCTGGATGTGGACATGGGGAGCACCTTACTGGATAAAGCAAAGCAGTTTCACACTGAGTCTTTTTTAACCCTTTTAGTCATTCTTTCAAGTTTGAAAAACAAACACAAAATTCTTAAATTGACCTAAATTAAGGCAGCCCCCCCACCCTTGTCTGCAGAAGATATGTTCCAAGATCACCAGTGGATGCTTGAAACCACCCTGTATACCAAACCTTTTATATACTGTGATTTTTCCTATATATAGATGCTTATGATAAAGTTCAGTTTATAAATTAGGCATAGTAAGAGATTAACAACAATAATGAATAATAAAGTAGATAAAGTATAAGAATGCACTGTAATAAAAATTATATGAACATGGTCTTTCCATGTATTTTATTGTAATGAACTCACCCTTCTTCATCTGATGAGCTGAGATGATAAAATGCCTCCTTGATTAGATGAGTGACATAAGCATTGTGACATAGTGTTAGGCTACCATGGACCTTCTGAAGAAACGTCAGAAGGGGAGTCGTCTATTCAGAGTGATCCTGGAGCATTGAGCCATGGTGATGTCGGTGGTTGAACGTGACGGCTAATGGTGGGGGTCGGGGGGGTAGAAGCTACAGGTGGATGTTCTGGGCAAAGAGATGAGTCACTCCGAGAATGGACAGCACAGGCTGATAAGATCATCACCTTACTCAGAATGGAGTGCAGCTTATAACTTACAAATGATACATTGCTGACATTTTCCAGTTAACATTTTCAGACTACAGTTGACTAGAAGTAATTGAAACCACAGAGAAGGGGGGAACATTGGACTGTATATCATTTTATGCTCTCCTGTAGAATAATTCAAAATGAGTCAAACTTCTCCACGCTTCCTCGCACCTTTCTTTTCACGCCCCCTGCTCTTAGTCCTACAGAAGCCTCATAGCAGTTCTCTGCCAACCCCAATCAGGCTCAACAATTTCATACGACTAGACAATCCCTCTTCTCCGTTACCACTCTAGCCACTTCCACTGGCAGGGCCATTTCCTCTATATCTTGCCCTTTGCTACAATTTTTCCCTTTCACCGTCCTAGTCCTAATCTTAAGCTGATCCACTATCTTAGGTTTTGGTTGGGAACCCACACCTCCATGCGGGCAGGCACTGCTCCAGATGCCCACTCACAGCTGCCTGCAGACTCTCTGCCCAACCACGTCCACACACAGAGTAAGTAGCCTCTGCCACCCCCACACTGGCAAGGTAAAATCCTCCACAGGCAAACTGCTCTGTTGTCACCCTCCCCTGCTGCTCCTCCCCCTACCTGCTCTGTGGAAGGGATACCCACGAGGTTGGGCTGGACTTTAACTCAGACTCCGGTATTTGAATTGGCATTATCTGAGAGTGTCCTGGGCTGCATGTCTGAGGACTACGAAGAGGAGAACAAGGAGCAAAGTAGGATGCTGGGTGAGGGAAGAGACTGACCAGCTGTGGGTACCTGGCAGACATCGCCTGGGTAGGAGAAGAGAGAGACTGACCAGCTGCGGGTACCTGGCAGACATCACCTTTGATATAAGCCTTGAGATGGAGGTAGTGAAGAAGGGGTTCATAGACTTTCCCAGTGAGACAGACAGTATTGCAAAAGCATGGCAGGACAGGGCACATTTCGGGAAGTTTAATAGCTACAGCAACGAGCCCAAAGCTGTAGGAGATGGACCAGCACGGGGAGAGCAGCGGGAAGAGATGGGGCTGCAGCTGAAGGAGATGCCAAATTTTGAAGCTTTACTTTTGCCAGGTTAAAATACTTTTACTTTATCTGGGAATAATGGCTATTAAAAAAAAAAAAAAAAATGAACACAGATGCACAGTCAGCTTCTTTCTAAATGTGATGTGCCTACGGGAGGATGACGGGGGGGAGGTGGGTAGGAAGGAGCAAACTGGCCTCAAGGGCGTGAAGCCAGCGCAGACACGTGGTGCTCAGTCCTGTGTGCTCAGAAGGGCCTTCTAGCAGGGATTTAATGGCCAGATATCGCTATCTTGTTATCCTAAATGATAATTTTAACTTCAAATGATAGAGCAGGGGCTTGGAGCTCCACCTTAAATGTATCCTTCTGCCACTTCCTTGGGCAACAGCTGACATAGTCCACCTCTGCAGGGGCTGCCATCCTTTCCACCCAGCCCCGCGCCATGGGTAAGGAAGTGGGGACAGACGGGAGCAGGTGCAAATGCTCTGGTCATCCTGGGACCAGTCAAAGGCTGTCCCTGCCCCTAGTTGACTGCCCCTAGTATTCAGCAGGCAGCTCAACCCTGTTGAGTCTCTCACCCACACTCAGTCCAGGTACCAGGTATGTCCTATCAGAGATGTTGCAAGCTTTGAAAGATCACTGTAGGTTGGGGAGGAATCCCCGTGGGAAGAGGAGACGCCTGGCTTGACCTTCCTGCTGCTGGTGAGGGCAACATTGAATTAATTATTCTAAGTGGTATAATTCCAGCAGCTGGAGGGAGAAGAACCCTGGGCCAGGTCTTAAGAGGGGCCCTGGGGTGCCTCGGAAGGTCAGCTCTTTCATCTCTGTGCTGGGGAAATATGACATGAAATACTGAATATAAATGTTATGACAGGCCAGGAAACAGAGATCACAGGAGGAAGGAAATGTTTTGTATTTATTACCTTTAAAGTATTGTATTCTGCAGACGACCCCGGGAGGAAAGTAGTTGCACTATTATGTGGTCCTGGTCCAGGCAGAGGCCCAGAGTGGGAGGAATGGAATGATTTCGCCTCATTCTGCATTAGGTCCCCTGACTTCTACCAGTTTTTGGATTACTTGAAGCCCTAAAGTTCACATTCTGCACATTGCACTAGTTCCTAGTCAGTTTCACTTTCTTCCCTCCTTAAGTGTAGATAATCTTTCTGATTTAAGTAAAACATGATCTCAGCCCTCAAAAAGAACAAAATAATGAGTCCCCAAATATTGCTTACTGAACAGCAGAAGAGTAAAAGTAGTGAAATGCTAAAAAAACAAAAAAAAGAGAGAGAGAAAGAAGAGCAGAAATTAGAGAGGCATGTGTAGGGGTCACTTTAACAAAAGCCATTGCCTTTGATATTCTTTTAATCATTCCACATTGATAACAGGGTTATTTAGGTTACATATTTTGCACTTGTTAGGAAAAGTCCGAGCTGTATTTTTTTCACCCAGGAGGGGTGCCCTGTACCCCTACCTTGTAGCTGTCAGGTGGGTACTTACTGGGCTTCCCCCTTCTTGAATTGTGTTTTTTCTCTCATGTGGGCCTGCAGTTGTTCATTGTTTGTATTTACCTAGATGGACTTGGAGAAGATTCTCCTTAGTAAACTATATCAAGAATGAAAAAACAAGCATCCCGTATACTCACAGCCTCTAATATTAAGAAATGTGTGTAATCTTTAGACTTAAATGTTTATAGAAGCTCAATTCATAATCACAAAGATGTGGAAACAACCCAAGTGCCCATCAACCCACGAATGGATTAATATACTGTGGTTTATGTGTCCCATGAAATATTATTCAGCCGTAAAAAAAGACGGAGACTTTGCCTCTTTTGTGTTTACCTGAATGGATTTGGAGAACATTCTCCTTAGTAAAGTATCTTAAGAATGAGAAAGCAAGCATCCCAAGTACCCAATACCAATTTGAAACTAGTAAATAAACAACTACAGGCCCACAGAGAGAAAAAAACAATTGAATTCAAGAGCCGTGTGGCACGGCTCAGTAAGTTCCCAACTATCGGGGACAAAGTAAGGGGTATATGGTATATGTCCTGGGTGAAGACACAACAGCCACTCAGACTTTACTCAGTAAGTTCCCAACTGTCGGGGACAATGTAAGGGGTATATGGTGTATATGGGTGAAGACACAATAGCCACTCAGACTTTACTGTACAAACTCAAACAATGTCACCTAATTATATGCACTCTCACATTAATAAAAAAAAATAAATAAATAAATAAAAAACTAAGTGGAAAAAGAAAGAAATGTGTGTAATCTGGCAAAGGAACAGTAGAATAGTGGAAAGTCCCCTCCCCCTTATGCTAGAAGCTAAGGGCTATTTTTGTAACCAAGGCTATTACCTAATCAGAGAAAGAAGTCAGACTAATTAATATGCTAATGATAAAACTTTAGTCCTTTCTCCTTAAGTTTAGTATCAATAAAATTCAACTGTCTTGAAAACAGCTCACATGTGGGGAGCTTATGGCAGGGAAAGATCTACTGTCTCCACTCCCTATCCAAGAAATAAAGGGCTTTGGAGAGAAAGTGAAGAAAATATAGCTCCTTGGAGATGGCAAATTTAATTATTTTTAAATTTGCAATGATGACTATTTTCTTCTCTATGGCCTTAAATTTTGAACAATTAAGTTATTATTACCTTGGTAACAAGTATAAAATATTCTGACAAATCAATACCTTTACTTAACACACTCTTGGCAGCACATTATTACTGTTTGTTATAATTGGGTTCCTGTTGAACTGGAACGAACAGGTAGCAAAATGATTTATGTAAGTAAAAGACAAAAAGATAGTAAATAAAGAACAAGTAAGTACAGAATGTAAGGACAGTAATATTTAAAGATTCAGTGTAGTTGAAGGAATAGAGAAAAACACAAGGATGTGAAAAAGGGCCTTTGCAGGCAAAACTTATTAGAATGTTTGAGCTAAAGAAAGTGAGATAAAATCTCTAACTAAGACAAATAAAGGTAATGTGCTTGTTGGAACTTTAAGAAGTGCAAAGGATTTGGAAAACAGCTGTATGTGTATTAGCTAAGAAGCATTTCTGGGTATAGGCCACCTGTGCCTGGAATCTCAATGTTATAACCATTGACTTTTTAACCTGCCTTACACAAATCATAGAAAAGATAAAGCTTGCATGTATCCCTATGTCTTTGTGAGTTTAGGCAAGTTTTAACCTCTCAAATATTTAAAATTGTTATTGATATCACCAGCTCATTAACCAAGAATCTATTATTTTTCACCACCCTCCATAGCATCAATGTCCCAAAACTGGGACAACCTAAGACAGGATATGGAGAGGCTGCACGGTGGATTACATTTCATAGTACCCAAAGACAGGTAAGATCACTCTGCGTTCAGTCAACCTAAGACAGGGACCAAACCATTGATGTTTGTATCCCCATGACGGGTAAGACTGAAACTGTAAGAGCAGGCAACCTAAGACAGGGGCTATGTTTTTCCGCCATACAAAAAACAAAAGAGGGAATTGTTGGGCCCTGTCATGTGCCTGAGGCCTAGTGCAACTTCCTGAGCCTGACTAGAAGTAGATCCATCGAGCTACTTCTGTGTAGCAATGAGTCAGCAAGGCCCGGCCTGAAACTGCCTCTACCTAGATACAGCCAACGTGGTACCATGCCGTTGGCCCAACCCTGTCACGCACCTCATCCCCTGTCTTCTTTCCCAGCCCCTTCCCCACGCTCTATATAAGCAGCTGCTTGATGCAATAAAGTTGAGTTCCTGCTTAAGAAAAAAAAAAAAAGTCTTGATTTTAGAGCCACAGTACATGAAAACAGCATTGTTTACTTCTTCTGCAGTTTTATAGTGCAGAATAGCTTGAAAATGGGAAAGTAAAAGCACTATTAGAGTTATCCCTTTGAGTTAGGCCACGACCTCCAGAGCATAGAACATTTTCCAAATAAATTATGAATGCAATGTCTGGGAGTACATGATTAACCCATTAGCAAAGATTGTTTTATTGAGTCATTTGGAATGGAACTAGAAGATGTGTCATCTGGGGGAAGTGGAAGTGTCAAGCAAGGTCTGAGCATAAAGGCAGACAGTTACAAAAAGATTTCGGAAGTCTTGAAGACCACTTTTGCTCATATCACCATGCTGCCTGAAAAGGTCTTAGGTTCTGGACGTGGCCTCCCTCACTTTCTAGCAGAGGCTCCTTCCGTTCCCTGGCCTCTATATCTTTGTTTTCTTGCCTGTAATGTGGGGATAATGATAGTACCTAAATTGGATGGGTATTGAGAGGATGAAATGAGGTAATGTAAGCAAATGGCACAGAGTCTGGTTCATTCTATGTACTCAATTAATGCTAATAATTATCATCATGCAAGGATAATAACATCTTTCCTTTCATAACATTTTGAAGCCCATATTTCTAAGACACACATAATAGAACTTTCAAAAAAGCAGTAGAAAAACATAGATGAATCCCGATCTTAGAAAATAATTATCTTTATAGTATCCCAAACAAATTGGACTCCATTCAATAAAGGATTAAAGTTGTTCTTAGGAGGTTTATAAAATGTTTCTGAGCAGATGTCATCTACAATGCCTTGATATACTGATGTAACTCAAGCAAACCTTGCAAAACTTCCTGCTCTTTTGCAATCTCTGAAGGACTGGGCCTATTTCCATCTAATCCTCATCAAACTTTGGTCCTAAGTTATACCTTTCCCATCCACTCTCCATAAATAATTTTACTTCATAAATGTTTTCTTTCCCCCCCCTGAGTTTCAGGTGAATTTTTTTCTCTAAGCCAATTATTATGTACAACCCACATGCTTAGATTAATTTACTGATCTCTTACAGTAATAAATTCAATATTCTAAACCCCAAATGGGTCCTCAATCCTGATAATCTTTCATTATTTCCTAGGTCCATGACAGCTCCTAAAAGTGACCAAAATGAAACATTTCCAATCTTACTTCATATCTCTCAGAAAACCAAAGCTTCCCAAAGGAACCCTCTTGAAAACAACAAATCCACTGACCTAGTTAACAGTCCTCATCTTCTACCTTCTCAGGTTAAAAGAGCCATCTTTCAGCATTAGGTCCCTTCCCTCCAGTCTCCTCAGGAAGTTGAGATAGGATTACCTATGTTCCTCTCCCTGGTAATCAACTAGCCCCTTTCAAATGCATCCTTCCTATCAACACTTACACATGCGCAGAGCTTGGTCATCTATTAGTGAGACTCTCTTGTCTTCACATCCTACTCCATGTCCCAGCATGTTTCATCCCTCCTCTTCACAGACAATTGTCTACATTTTACACCTTCCTTTCCTCATCGCTCTTCTTGCTCAACCTCTGTGAGTCTGGAACCCACACCATCTCAGCAGCCTTGATCTAAGTCACCACTGTGGATCACTTCTTCCTCCTGCAGCCTCTCCTGCCTTGGTGTCCATGACCCTGCTGTTCTGTTGTTTCTCCTACCCCCTAACCTCTCTTCAGACTCTTGTGTAGGCTGATGCTGTTCTGCTCAATCCAGCCATTAAATGTAGGAATTCCCTCCAGGATCAGTTCTAACACCTCCTAACTGGTTACTTTGTCTTCTCCCCAGGCAACTCTATCCACCCTTCACAGATTTGACCCCTCAGACCAATATTTCTAAGCACCTACTTACTATGTGTTCTGGAACCCCTCAAAGGTAACAATCACATCTCAGTCAAGATCCATTTTGCTCTTGTTCCAGCACTTTCTCTGTCATAAAAGATACCACTATGGAAATAAACACAGGCCACACAACTAAGGATAAGTAAAGGCTATTAATTCAGCACTTGCTAGAGCAAGGGAGTCAGCCACTATCATTCATGTCTGGCAGAGACTCAGAGGCCGATTGAGGTAAGAAAGCTTTATAATAAGAAAGAAAGAAAGAAAGAAAGAAAAGAAAGAAAGAAAGAAAGAAAGAAAGAAAGGAAGAAAGAAAGAAAGAAAGAAAGAAAGAAAGAAAGAAAGAAA